>JAQZBX010019050.1:0-34098 GCA_029593785.1 Cabassous unicinctus
AAAAAAAAAAAAAAAAAAATCGAAGCTCCAACGCTGGCCAAAGAGAAGCAGCAGAGGTTGACTTTGTTCTGGTGTCCCCAGGAGCCCCGGGAAGAGGTGCCTGGCGGCGCAGGCCTGGCAGCGTGGTGCGCTGGCTGGGGCCGGCCGCGGGGCGCCCGTCCCGCCCGAGCCCGCTGGCTCTATGAATGAGAGTGCCTGGAAATGAACGTGCTTTTACTGTAAGCCCAGCCCGAGGAATTCCATTCCCTCAGCTCGTTTGCATAGGGGCGGCCGCCGGCCAATCACAGGCCTTTCCGGTATCAGCCTGGGCGCGGCTCGCGGCCGCCGGCTCCTGGAATTGGCCCGCGCGCCCCCGCCGCGCGCTACTGTACGCGGCCCCGGGCCGGGAGTCTGCGGCCACCCCGCACCTCGCCCCCCGGCGCCTCCGCACCCGCACGCACACATGCCCACGCACACATGCACAAGCACTCACACGCTCGCCTAAGGCCCCGCCCCGGTGCGGCTTTGCCAGAGTTGCGCGGCCGCCCGCCCGCTTCGGGGCTGCAGTGCGCAAAGGTGCCACCAAAGAGGAGCAGAGAAAGGAGGCCCGGCCGCGCGGGGAGGACGCGGGACCGGAGAGCAGCCGGAGGGAGGCCCGGCTGCGGCCGCGAGCCTTGAGAGCGCGGCCCCGGGCCTGCGCGGCCGTCCACGCGGGACCTTCCGGGGCCTGGCTGGGATCGGGCCGCCAGAGGGGCTGCCGGGCCCCGCACCGGCAGGAGAGCGGGCCGCGCGCACCCACGGCCGGGCTGCGAGAAGGGGCGCCGGTTCATGGAACGAGGCCGTTCGGTCCTCGGGTTCCATGACAGGGGTTTTGGGGGTTTCGTTTTCTTTCTCGGTTTGCTCTCTTGGGTCGGTGTTTTCCGCAGCGCGCCGCACCCTGGCTGAGTGGGTTCCGCGGCGAGCGAAGGAGGCCCCTTGTCAGGAAGGACGAAAAAGAGCGAGCGGCCCGGGGAGAAGTTGGTGGCATCCGCCCGGCTCGCTCCTCCCTCGGAGCGCCGGTTCGCTCCGTGCCCGGGCGCTGCCCGCACCGGGCCGGGGCCACCCCAGGTCGCCTGGGACCCGCACCCCGACCGCGGCTCCCCGGAAACGGGCCCCCGCGCACATCCTTCCCGGGTTTGGGGCGCGGGCGGGAACTTTCGCCTGCGCTGGTCCCCGCGGCGCCACGGGAATTTGCGCCGAGCTTAGCCCGCCCCGCCCCCGGCCACTTGTCCACCCCCACCCGCGGGAACTCCTCCCCGCAACCACGCTGGGCTCAGCCCGCGTCCTTCCCCCTCCCTGCAGAGTCCCTCAACTCCGCGCCGGGGGCCCTCCCTCCCCCTTCCCACGCGCGGCCCCTTTAGTGGCGCCCTGTCCTTCACCCCGCCCCCCGTGGACACGCGGCCAGGAGTGCGCAGGGGCTGTCACCGCGCGGGGACTCTGCTTGGGCTCCTCCGCCGGGGTCTGACCGAGGAGGGGCCGTGGCGGGCGGTGCGAAGGCCTTGCTCGGGCCCTTTCCCTCGCTCCAGGCCCGGCAGGCGCCGGGAGGGCCGGGCGGGCTGCGCGGAGCGGCCTGGGGCGGGCGCGGGCCCCGCGGGGGAGGCGCTGCGGGCCCGGCGGACGCCAGGGGGCAGCAGCCGCCCTCGCTCGCAGACCCGGCGGCCGGGAACGCCCCCGACGGCGCCGGGCTCTGCGCCGCCCGCCTCGCGGCCTTCGGGTCGCTATTGTAAGAAGTTGAGTTTGGGGATCAAGGACGGGACCCGGCCGCCGGAGGCAGCTAGGGCGCCCGCGGCCCAAGCGTTGCAGCTGCTGAGCTGGCGGTGCGGCCGCCGGGACAGGAATACCGCGTCAGCGCGGGCGGAGAGCCCCGCCTGGCGGGATCGGCCGTGTCTTCCCGAAGCCCCTTTCCCGGGACACCGCGGTCGACGCACCCCAGGGCCGTGGGGGTGGCAGGCGCCCGGGGCAAAGACGCGGCCTCGGTTCCCTCCCGCCTCCCGCTCCAGAGAACTTGGGGCGCTCCCCGCACCCAACTGCATTCTGTTTGTTTGTTGTAATGGGTCTGGGATTCCGGGCGGAAAATTTTTGTCTATGTGGTTTGAAGAAGCACCATTTCAGGTTTAAAGACCCCAAACGTCTGCTCTCTAACTCTCCACCTTGACCGACCGATTCCAATGATTGTTTTCCAGATATTGCGTTATTGCCAACCCCCCGCATCGGCCGCCCTCCGCTCGGGGCCGCTTCCTCTCCCGGGCCGCGCTCGGACACTGTCCGCCCCAGACGCGAGTTCGGGGCGGGTGAAGCCTCCTGGGCTCAAATGCATTTCTCTAAAGAGCCGCCCGGGGCCTCCTGGGGGCCGCCGCCGAGTGCATTCCCAGGGACCCCCGAGTTGGGGAGGGCACGGGATTGTGGCGGGGGCAAAAGTGGGCTTTGACTGCGGGGGGAATCGCAGACTTGTAATCAACCCCCGGCGTAACAGCGCCTCGGAAAGCAGGTCGGAGAAGGCGCGTCTAGGGCTCCGGCCGTCTGCCTGAAAGCCCTAAACCCTTCGAGGGGCTGCGGGTCGGACCCTCTGCTGCCATCCCCCCGGCCGCGAGGGTCAAGGTCCCACTTTTTAAGGAAAGTCGGTTACACCGGTAGGTGCACCCACTGTAGCCCTTTCAAGGGCGGCGCCGCTGGGCGCAGCGTAGCTGGAGAGTTCGGATCCGCCAACTAAGATAAAAGCAAGGAAAGCTTCTTTACTTATTATTTATTCCCGGTCGCGCCGCCGGGCATTTGGGGTTCCTGGGATCTGCATAGGTTATAACCGCGCTGCGCGGTGCCCATCTGAAAACCAGAAGGAAACAAAAAGTCCACTGCCCCTCCTTTTGGAAGAACCAACATGAATGGAGAGCAGACAGCCTGGGGCTCGACTCAGGGGTGCCAGGCACCCTTTAGTCTGAAGGGCCTCCAGCCGCGCCCCTGTACGAAATGGGGAGCTTCTTTGCACCAAGAGCGCTCATTTCAGCGGTAATATAGGAATTTCCTTCCTTTGCCTCTCCAAGAGGGAAAGGAAAGGAAACATTATCCAATTTCATCCCTTCCAGTGTTCCCCTGGAATAGTACTGAAATTTGTCTTTATCGTAATAAAAAAATAGAAGAATTTTGACAAGGAAGCGATATGCTGGGCGGATGCTATATAGCAGATACTTCCACGTTTGCTGTAGGCGAGGAATTTCAGAAAAGCTCATGACAGGAAAAAAATGTAAATTTCCACAGTGAATTAAAAAGGTAGTATTTGGTTGGTTGGAAGAATAATAATTTCACTGGAAAATACAAGTTAATTGGCTTTTTGCTTCTTTAGGTAAATATTTAATATAAACTTTGGGTAAATAGATGATCTCAGAAAATGTCTAAATATTTTACATTTCAAATTTCAAAACCTTCAAAATTAAATTCTTGTTCAAAATCTCAAAAATCAAACATCTTGTTAAGGTAGAATTAGAATCTCAACTATTCTCTTCAATCAATATTATCCTTCGTTTATGAGAAATATGAAGAATGATATTTTAAAAATTAGCTCTATTTCAGATGATCACTTAAAATTTTAAAACAGGGAAGGTTTTTTGCTGGTGACATTGGATCAAATTGCTGCATTAGGTATTAAAGTCAGAGAGAAGAATAATTTTGGTGAATAACATGTTAATGTACATACAAATGTTAATCTGTACAAATGTTAATTTGTACATACAAATCACCTGCTATGCACATTGTCCAGTTCTGAACATTGGAATTTAATTAAAATTTTTTCTCTGAAGTGGCTTTGAGATTATTTCACTTTTGAAATCTAATTACTATGGGGACTAGATTCTTTATTCTTCTGAAACGAGACGTCCTTTCTCTATCCTAATGTTTCCAGGGATGTGGAGGTTGATGTGTGATTATTTCTTTCCAGCTTCACAGATCAACGTGTATGTCACAAATAGCAAACTGAGGACATTTTAAGTTAATCTTTTTTAAAATTTAGGGATACTTAGTGAACATTTTACCCTCATAAAGATTTTGCATTACCACTGTTATAACAAAAGGTAATAAACTGAGTAATAACAGATGGAAGCCAAGCTCTATTTTTTTAAATTTAGAGAGTCTATAGAGTAATTTAATAATAGCAGAATGTACCTGTGCTGAGCCCTGTAGAACTGAAGGTATCATTTAAGATTTTATTGGAATGTTTTATATGGTGTACCATTTACAGTAGGGAGAACTGCTTTTAAGTATTTTTGAATCAGCAAAAAAAACCACTTTAATTATTTGGGTAATTTATATCCTAAGTTATATCTAGAGACCCACACATATAAAATCATATATTACATACATACATGTGCATATTTTACATATAATTTGGAGTTTAACATACCATGAGCATCTCTAGAAGAATTCATTCCATGTATGCATTCTGAAAGAACAGAAATTGGGAAAATAAACTTAATAGTATGAACACATCAGCAGCCAACACTAAATTTACTGAGAATTGATGGATTTTCATTCCAACTGCAATAGATGCAAGTTTAAAAACAAATTATCCCCTCTCATTTTTTGCTAGTGTTTTGCTTCTCAGAATTTTTAACACTGGAAATTTTCATAGCACACTATCCAGTTTCATCACAAAAAATAAAACAGTAAATCAAACAAAATGAACTGTTACATGTGCTGTCAAACAATGTACACCATTGCTAATTAATACTGATTCTTTATCTTTCATAAAATCATTGCTTTTAAACTCTATGTGATGTAAATGTGATTTCATTAATGAATATTTTAAAATGCATTTGGAAGGTATAGGAATTAATTAAAATTCAAGGTGAAATTAAAGCCAAACCCTGACTTAATGCAAAAAACAATATTTTTTTTAAATCTGTAATGCAGCAGAGGCTAAATGCAGGAAATGAAAATATGATTATTCTTTAAAGTGATGATAAATGATTTGGACAATTTATCAAACAAACTGATAGTTAAACGTTACGATCATTTACTTCTTTAACAATGATAAGGCATTTTAGAAATATTCTCCTCTCGCTTTCCTTTCTTTTCCTTTGCTAGGAGGACAGCAATTCCACTACCGCCCTTAGATATTTACAGTGAAACCGCTCATTCTTGAGATAATGGGTGAGATAAATTATTATTGGAAATAATAGTTGGGATATTTAGTATATTCTATAGTATGTATAGCTCTAAGTAAATTCATTAAGCAAAGATAGGAAGTTGTTTTCTCTGTCTTAAATATCTATGTACAGTGTTGTGAATTTGAAATTGCTCTATCAGCCTTGAATATTAATAATGGTTGCCACAGAATGAGCAACGTGGAGGAAATGCCTTTTGCAAAGGCTTAAGATTTGAGCATTTCAAATACTGCAGACCTAAAGCTTTCAACTCTACTCCACATTATTAGTATATTATGCCTTTTTAAAGCCTAAAAATTTTTAAAAAGAGATAATTATTTCAGATTTCCAGACACTATTTAAATAGGCAGGAGAACAAGGTTTGCAGCTCCTTAGTTTTACGCTTTTACCAAAGCAAAATGAGCAACTGAAATAATAAGGGGTTCTGAGGGACTGCCTTATGACGAAAGATGAAAGGAATTAAATGTTTATAGTCACGAAGGAGCATCCTAAAAAGAACATGATTGTGCATTACAAGGACATAAAATGACACCGTAAAGATTATTTAAAAAAAAAAAACAAACAGGGCAGGGAAAGAATTGTTTGCATTAGTTATGAATGATATGGTAAGAAATAGATGCACCCTTAAGTAAATTCAGTTTTAATGAGAAAAAAGCCTGGAACAGTGAAATTGACAAGGCAACAGAACTTGTACTAAAGAGACCTGGCAGAAGCAGCCACCCTGGAAATTCTCTAGTGAGAACCCCAGAAGCCCTTCCATGGCTGAGGCTGAGAAATAGGAGGAGCAGGGCAGAAAGCACGGGTTTCATCTACACACCCCATAGTTCAACGATTTTGAGGGCAAAGCCAAGATTTGTGTAACCTAAAAACAAGGCAAAAGTGGGTGGATTTTGAAAGGTCTGCATGCTGGCTGTTGAAAGCTTGCTTAGTTTTTTCTGTGTCAGTAGCCTTGTGAGAGCCCAGCCAACACGATTAATCAGGGCAGGGGCTGGGAGGGCTGTTTCGTGAGGTAGCAGATGTGGAGATTCCAAGTGATTTGTAGAAAGAGCTGTTAAGGGTGCTAGAGCCTGAACCGTAAAGAGGAGAGGACTTGGATGCTCAAAGCCAACCTGAAAGCTGGGTCCAGCTAGCTGGCTTTCCAGCTCCAGCTCCACCTTCCATTCTCTCTCTGAATTCTTACTGTGCCAGGCAAGTGTAAGTACGTCACGTTTAAGTCCTGCAGCAACACCATTATCACCTCCGTTTTACAGATGAGGAACCTCAGCCATAGAGAGTTTAGAAAACTTGCCCAAGATCACACAGAGCCTGAATTTGACTGCAGCAAGTGTGAATCCAGCGCTCCACGCTTGCCCTCTTTCTGTACATGCACATGCATCGCAGATATGCACACACAGATCCACATAAATACACATGTGCATATATATACACGCTCGTGCATATCCACAGTGCACACACATATTCACGTATACACACGTGCATACTTATACATGCATATCCACATCTGTGCACACACACACATACCACATACACATACATGGTGAACTATGTTTCCTTTTGACCACAACTATGCATTTTTATGGATTTTCTTTGTAGAGCTCTGAAAAATTAGCTCTGCTCTCACCTTTCACTTTTATCCTCACTTGTCTCAGTCTCCATTAGAAAATATTCCTGAAATTCTTCACCTCGCCCATCTCACATCCTAAAGTCATTTCCGGTTGTCCAGAGAGTTTGAGGTCAAGGTCCATTTGGCTGAGAAGCTTTTAAATTCATAATACACATAAAATGGCTCTCTAGTCTTTCCTGCCTTCACTTACTCAAAATAGCATGAGTTAGACTTTCTCAGATATGAAGTACTTAATTTTTCTCCCTTCAGCCTCCCTCTAGTGCTTTCTATGTACCAGGTAGGGTGCCAGGCTCGGCAGTGATAAATGACAAATGGATGAGACAAAGGAGTGTTATGGCTGCTCCTAGATGCACGTCCAGGGTCTGGGGTGGGGGTGGGGGGCATCCCAGAGAAAGAGGAGACAGCACCAACTGGTGGGCTCAGGAAAGGCTTTGTGCCTAACAGAGGTGGTACTTAATTTAACTTTTGGAGGTGGGGGAGATTTTTACCAGGTGGTTGGAGGGTTGGAAGAGGGGGTTAGGGAGCTGAGGCAGAAGGATCAGTGGGAGCAAAGGTGCGATTTTGTGGGAAGACCAGCCTGTGGGTTCTGGTATAGCTGGAGGGTAGGTTTGAGGTCTGGTTGGGAGAGGCAGATCACAGGGGACTCAAGGCTGGAAGGCAGGGGCCTAGGCGGGGCCATCGGCGGCCGATAGGACCCACGAGAAATGCGGACTTCAGCAGGAGGGCAGAGGGTTTTAGGAAAGTCTTGAAAGCCGAGGAATAGCGTGATTGGTATGTCCTTTAGAAAAACGTGTTTGTGGGGAATAGGTGACTCCCCACCGGTGTGGCCGTGCCCCTGGGCAGCACTTTGTAAACTGAACACATTTCTGAATTCCCTGGGGATCTCATTACACACAGATTCTGTTTCAGTAGGTCAAGGTTCCAGGGATGCCAAAACTGCTGGCCCAAGGACCACCCTTGGTGTTGGCAAGGCCTTTAGTATACTGCATGGTCTCCGGCAAAAATCATGCCCAGCACACACGAGATTGCAGTGTTGGACAGGTTTTCATAAACAATATTGCAAAATGTTAATTGATAGCAACATTCTTTCTGGTTGGACTTCTTAAACTATGATAAAAGCAGTTATCTTTGATCAAGTGCTTCCACCATCAGGCCTCATACTAAGAGCTTACATACATGATCCTATTAACACCCTAGCAACAGGCTGTAATTATTGCCTTCACTTTACAGCTGAGGAACCTGAGCTTGTTTTGGCCCAGTTTGAACCCATGCAGTTTCCCTCCCAAGTGTCCAGTCTTAAGCAGCAGGCTAAACGAGCTTGCAAGATGGCTCATACCATCACAATATCAGCAATCCGGGGTCTTTACCTGATCTTGACAAGTGGTCTTTGAACCACATGGGCATTACTCATTATTCTAGAGCAGCACTGTCCAATAGAAATAAAATGTGAGCCACAGACATAGTTCTAAAGCAAAGAAAAACAGGTGAAATTGATTTTAATAATTATTTAACTTAATATGTCTAAAGCCTTAGCATTTCAACTGGTAATCAGTTTAAAAATTATTAATTTTACTTTTTTTGTTACTATCTTTGAGACACTCTGTGTATTTTACACTTCCAGCACATCTCAGGCCGGTCAAGCTGGCTCAATAATTGCTTGTGGTTAGTGGCCACCATGGTGGACAGTGCAGGTCTAGAGTGACTGCTGCAAACACAGTTTACCCCAAATAGAAATTTAGCTACTGTTCTGCCAGTGCTCCAATGAGTCTTGTTTTCAACCTGCTATTAGTGAAGGCCATTACGTAATGCAGCTTTCTTGACTCATTTATATTCATTTTTTCTCTCCGAGCTGTCCTGAAGCAAAGTTCAGAATTTTTATTATGGCACCGCTTGATTGACTCAGAGGTGGAAGAATATATGCCCACAAAAAGAACAACAGAGCTGAAAAGGCTTGCTAAGCGCTGTCAACGCCACTAATGCACTTTACAGCCACGCATGGACTGCAAGTTAATCTCATACCTTGTTCATATCCACTTAACATTTACCAGCCACTGATGGCTCAGCCTATACGATTGTGCTTTCATTTCTTTGAGCTCTGAAACAATATTATAAAATATGTAAAAATAATATAAAGCATTATAAAATCATCTCTTGCACCTTTCTTTTCCAACAAAACTAGTTATACATGAAATCCATTTTCCACAATGCTGGCCAGAATAAGACATAGGGATGTTCCATTTTGAATAGGCTGTAATTTATCATAGAATTGCAAAGCAGTTAAACCATACTCACCCTAAAACAAGAATGACTATAAACAGATTTATTTTGATATACAGTGCATAGATTTTTCAGAAACCACTCAATAACTTTCACTTATAATATGGTAATAGTTCATTTGGTAAGGTAGCTTATGGTGAAAATTATGGCACAGACACTTCTTTTTATCTTCCCATCCTCAGAAGAAATAATCTTTGAAGATCAGAGCATTGCTCTTGGGCAGACACATCTAGTGTTATGGGTTGAATCGTGTCCCCCATAAAAAGACATGCTCAAGTTCTCACCCCCTGCCCTGTGACTGTTGACCTTTGGATATAGGGTCTTGAAGCCATGACTAGTTAAGATGAGGCCAAACTGGGTTAAGGTGGGCCCTGATCCAATATGGCTGGTGTCTTTGTAAGAAGAGGACATTTGGACCCAGAGACAGATGCAGGGGAGAAGGCCCTGTGAAGATGGAGGAGGCAGAAATTGGGGTGATGAACCTACAAGCCAAGGGACGCCATGGATGGCAGACAAACACCAGAAGATAGAAAAGGAAGGATTTTCCTCTACAGGTTTCAGATGGAGTCTGGACCTGCCAACACCTTGATTTTGGACTTCTAGCCTCCAGAACTGTGAGACAATACATTTCTGTTGGTTTAAGCCACCTAATTTGTGGAACTTTGTTCTGGCAGCCTAGGACCCTAAGATGCCCAGCTTCCATCCTTCAGCCATGTGGTTGAGTGCAGAGGGCTGATGCGTGGATAGTGGAAGGGGAGTGGACCCTCCCCACGTCCTCTGTGGCTCTGTTAGTCATACACAGAAGGTGTGCTCTGCAGATGAAGCCAGTCTCCTCTTTCAGTGAGCGCCCTCAGCTAAGCATTGTTGGAAACCACCCTTGCATCAAGGAGCATCTCAAAATCCACCACTCTTGGGGAACAGGGATGTGAGTTTAGGGCCTTCCCCGTGTTCTTGGGTCCTCTCATTAGGGAACGTTATACCAATAATGTCTTCTGGTGGTTGGTAGTGGCCGAGTCTATAAAACAGTTGTTAATTAATATATTCAAACTCATTTCCTCCACAATGAATTAGAGCTGAGATACAATTTCTCCAGGTTGAATGGTAAATAGATGAATGGGTGTGCCGGTGAAGATACAGGAGCCCTGTTCCTCATTCCCACTTATCATTCCACAGTGAACTGTCCTCTCAAAAAAGCAGTTTATTTGGAGTCTCTGAGCTTAAAATTTATCTTTACCCCTTCTCTGGAGGAATTATGAAATGGAATGGTATGATATATCCTTAGGAAGCATTTATGTTTACAAATAACTAGGTGGGTCATTTTAACTAGTTCTTGAACTGCTAGACATAGAGCTTGACAAGTTGCCCTTGAGCTAAGTGGACATTCCTTATGCTAGAGACACAAGTTCTCTAGAAATAAAGGAGGATGGGGATTCACTGGAAGGGAGTTTGGTAGGACAAGGACCTGGTTGCTCCAACACGAATCCAGCCTGAGCTAGGCCTGTGCTAAACATGGACAAGGATGGATAATGGGACAGGAAGGAGGCCAAAGCTGTGAACTAGACAAGATAGCTACTAAGCTTGTCCCAGCCTTAGCTTCCTAACTACAACATGAGAAACTAGAAAGATGGGCTTTCTGGGTCCATGGAAATTTATATAAATACCATTTGGAATTGTGAACAATGGTGCCGAAGTTTTTCTTCTGTGCCAGTTAGGAAGAAGTTTGCTTAGCACAGGACTGGAGCTGACTCGAATTTTGAGTGGGGGAGGGGAGAGGAAGGAAAAAGGGGAACATGGAAGCAACTCAAGACAATACATTTTAAGCACCTTATCGTTTTACATATGGTTCCTCTAATTTCACATAAGGATTATCTATTACTCAAACAGGCTAGGAGCTGTGGTTTAACATACACACACACACACACACACACACACACACAAGCAACTTTAAAATTGTGTGGCTTCTAAAAATAATAGAAACACATTGCTGTTCTGCTCTATAATTTATATAAAGGACTGAGATCAGTTTGCACATAGTTACTCAGTAAAGGTAGCTATCATTAATCATTAAAATTCAGCCTTGTCACAAAATCTGTTTTCTCCATGCCAACTCAATGAGATTTTACTATGTTATTTATTACAGAATAGTAATTAACAAAATAATATGGATGCACAGCAGAGACGAATTCCAATGGAATAAACAGTTATAGGGGTCTTCATTATTATTATTACAACTGTTAGGACCTCAAATTAGCACTTTTTTCATTGAAATAAACATTTTCCTGCCTATGACTGTAGATTGATGGAGAAGTTCGCACAAATCTAGCAGAAATCCTTAGAAAGGGAACATTGAAGCTTGAGATAAATTTTGGCTGCTGAACGGCCCATCCATCGCTGATACTGAGACGCGTACCCAAGAATAAAGAGTAGGAAGTAGAGTCATCTCTGAATAAAGATATCTATAATTTTAAAGTAATAAATTTCCCAGTGTTCACCTTTGTGTTTTATAGACAGTCAAGAATGTAAATACTTTAATATTATTCTATTTTCAATATTTGGAAAACCAAATTTTATGTGAAACAGTAGGCTAAGGATGGCGCTACCCTGCTTTCTCTTGAGGCCAATGGAATGCTTATGCCACAAAAGCTTTAACACTTCGTAGCAAATAAAAGATAGCTATAAAAAGTCAGCAGAAACAGAAGTCATAATTATTATTATAATGTGTAGTTACATTTTCTAAGATTCATAAAAAGGCTGTGATTGACATTTGTAACTGGTCATGTATTTGCAGATTACATGAATAATATTATTATATAATCAATGTTCTGGAAATAATCACAATTTGTATGGATAATGCACCATGTACTGCAATGGAATAGTACAATTTTTTGTGGAGACTTCTTTTGAAAACATCATTGTCTATTTCTCAATCAAACCACGGTTATGTCAGGTTTCAACTTTTTGGGATGATTGTTTTAGACTTGCTTTGAAATATCCTGTAATTTAAATCTATCTTCAAGAAAATGAAGCAAATTTTACTATCTTTTGTGAATGAATAAATGGTGCTAGTTCTATAAGGCTCATCTCTACTTAAAAGGAAGAATGAACAGGGGAATACTTTTTAATGTAATATAAACAAAACATTTAAGAAATACATATTATCTGATAGCTAATTTTCTATTTATACTTATATGTGTAATGAAAGCAATATACAGAGATCATCTAAAAATAATTAAGAACACAATCAATACTTGAAAACTTTTTACCACACATATCTGCAGAGTATGTAGTTTAAAAAAAAAAATAGCAAGAGCAGAGTCACAGATGAGTGTCCAAATACGACCACTTGTCTGTAAATGAGCTCAAGTTCATTTCTGGTTCAAGGTCTGCCCAATGAGTGCGCTGATGTTCAGTCACGATGACACACTTCCATTTTTCTTGCTTCTCTAGTTACCTGAACAATTCAAATGCGTATAGAGATATCTTATTGTTGGGGAGAATTTCAAATGCATTATTGGTAAATACAGGACTCTATGGAAAGTTTTCAAGATGGGCATGCAAAAAAATATACTTCTACAAATGTGGCTCTAAAAACATTTTTTTTAAAAGCATTCAGTTTTAAGAAGTTCTGTAATTGTCATGTTCTCGATTTAGGAGCATCCCACATTTTAGGGAAAAAAAGTTACATTTCAGGTCTATTGCCTTACCACAGAAATTGTATCATTTCTAAAGTAGAAACTATTTGTTTAGCCAAGAAGTCCCTTTTGCTGATGACACCCAGTAATGAAGCAGACTTCTAAAGTGTAAAGAAAAACACTTTAACAAATATGTCAATGGTGGCTCCACTTTTTGTCAGCAAACTGGACACCCAGGACCTGGGAGCTGAGCTGCCTAACTGAGCTGACTCCTGGTTTAGCTGAACCAGAGATAAACTGTGCCCAGAAGTTAGCAACCTCACTGCAGGAGACTTGGGCAGAACCCCTTCTGTAGTCACGTTCTGCCCTGGAGAGCGTCATTTAACACTGGCAAAGTCAACAATGACATGAAGTGATGTGCAAGGTGTAGACTTTTTGTTTTCTTTCATTTTTACCTTCACTAACCAAGCTCACAAGAGAATTCTTTTCTTTTCTTTTTGCCTCAGGTATATAGAGGCTGGCAATTTTCATTTTGTTACTGAAAGAATTTCCCCCTACCCTTCCCAATTAGAGTGGAACTAGATTACGATTTCAGGTTAACTTCTTGGTTACTAGGAATGAGGAGATTAAGTCACATGTAAGCATTATGTTCACTTTCGCATTTGTTATATTTTTTTTGGCTCATGATAACTGTAGGTTTGATTAATTTTACTCTTCCTGAAAGGTGTTCTTTAGTGGAGGATATCCTCAGTGAAGATTTGATACTGCCTTAAGGTAAAGTAGAAGAAGAAAAGCTTCTTTAATCAGAATGCTTAATAAATTCTTATGAGTAAAATCTGGAAATTCGGATACAAAGTAGGAAGCTAAACTGAAGCCACAAAAGTATAGTGGTTCCCATATTATAGAGAATAGACACAGTAGAAGTGGAATTTTTTTCTTTGTTGTCACTAAGCTCGAAACATCTGGATCTAAAAAAAGCGTAGGTAAATATCTAGAAACTGTTGAATTACCTGAAACTTATAAAGTAGCTCCCCCACCGCCACCCCCAGAACCTAAAAAGAAAATCTTCTTTAGGAAAGCATCCTCTCTTTAGAGACCTTTAAGATTTTAGAATGTTAAAGTCCAAAATACATATATCTCAAGTAACTCCTCAACAGCCCATTAAGTAAGAAGCTTCTCTCTGCTGGAGGTGTGTTTATTTTGCCAGGTGAACAACGTGAAGGGGAACTTCTTACCTGCATTGGGGATTCACATGTCATACTTCAGCATTGCAAAAAAAAGATTCCCTTCTGAGAGAAATTTTTGGATCTTTAAAAGGAAATACGGTTCTTTTCTATTTTTTTAAAATAAAATTTTTATATAGAAGTGTGTATACTATTAGCTTAGTAGGGCAAGGACATAATTTAGCCTATCAGGCAGAGCCTGGATAACAAAAGCAGCAGCTCACGAAGACATTGGATTTGGGCTTTGCTGGCTTTTGACTGGTTTGGGGGTTCATCGGCCTAGAGACAAGAGACAGGATGGTTTGACTTCTAGGGATTGTTCGAGGGCTCCGAGTCGAGGAGAACAGAGAAAGCCGTGGGATTGAGTCATCAAAACTGAAAGGTGGAAAGAACATAAGTGCACGGCCTTATTTATGATAATAGAGTAATGACAACTGGGCCAATTTTAGTGGACAAATCGCAATCGTCTCTAACATGTGTTGAGTTCCTTCTGTGTCCCAGGCATGTATGCACATGAATGATCTCATCTGGACCTCTTGATAATCCTATTAAGTTAGGAACTGTTATTCCCTTAGGTTCAAAGAGGTTAAACAACTTGCCCAAAGCCACATCATGGAATGGTGAAGGTAAGAGTTTGACCCAGCGCACAGAGCAGACGAACTCTGAATTATGTGTGTTTTTAAAAAATACACATATTTCCCATTCAAGGAGTTTCATAGACAAAGATTTTCCAAAAGGACTGCTTTTGCTTCTGACGGCAGCCTCCCCAATAAAAGGGGGGTTTTGCAAATCGCAACACTCTAGAAGTGTGGTAGCAGGAAATGGGCTGCTTTACCCGGATGGATGGATAAATATTTCACTGACTTTTTCCAGAATGGTACTTAAGAAGCAGAGCCCATCTCAATTTGGGTTTGAGCCCGTGGCCTCATGGTTTAAATATAAAACGCATTAAAGCCCTCTATTCAGAGAGCCATATGCCATTTTAAGGGCGCAGCCCCAGTTCTTCCCCGGGCTTCAGTGCGAGTAAAATGCAGATAGGTGTCTCGATGCTGTCATTAGTATTCGTTATTTATTAGGAGGTGACAGTGTATTCCAAGCCAGGAGGGTCTTGTGCCGCCTTCGGTGAAGGGCTTGACAGCAAGGACAGCGTTTCCCGGAGTGGGAGTGCAGAGGGGCCTCGTGGCTTCCGCAGGGAAAAGCAGGACGCCGCCCTGAGAAAAGCAGCTAACCACAGGTTGTGACGCATTAATTGGTTGTCAATTAACAATAATTGTTAATAACAATAACGCCAACAATAATGGTAAAAGAAAAGCAAGTAAGAGAAATAGAACAGAGTAAATGAAAGCCAGAGTGCTTCGCATCGCACATAATAGGGACAAGCATTGCTTCAAACTCTTTTTTTTTTTTGATTGATGTATCTATCTCCTGGGTCGTGGCACACAATTTACTCCTTACTGCCGCTTGCTATTCAAAAAAGTTGGAAAGCTTCTTGCCTAATCTGTCTTTTTTTTTTTTTTTCAGTCCACATGTTCTGTGAATCAGGGTATGACTCCCTGCAGACCTTCGAACCGTGCTGTGCCTCAGTTTCCTCATTCACCAAGTCGATAGCCACGGCACTTTCAGAAAGGCATTGGGAACTGAAATCGTAACTGCTGAAGCATTTTGAAAAGCTAAATCCACTCATCAAAGGCAAAAAGATTATTATCAACCTAGAGTGAAACTGTTCTGCGGGCGCCCTTCTGTGGAATGGCATCAGACCGTCTTCTCTGAGAGGTAAAAGCAGTTGTACAATCACTTCGTACAATCCCTTTATGGAGGGACCAGGGGGAGGCTTGAGAAGTGAGTGGCGCGCAGCTCCGCATCAGTGGCCAGTCTGGGACCAGAACACAGGCCCCCGGACTCCCAGATTTAGCTCCTCCAGCAGCCGCTTTTCGACTTCCTACAAAAAGCAGGATCTTGTGAAATTTTGCTTATAGAAAATTTACGACTCGTGAAAAGCTAAATTGATTTCTTCCCTTTCAAAGTGGTTTCCTGATTGCAATCACATAAATTAAACTCCAGCCCCAAAGAAGTCACCGGGACTGAGTGACAAATCTCCAAAAAAGAGATACCGAGAATCCTTTGAAAGTCTCTAGAAATCATGCAACAAGAGGCAAAGGGTAAATATTACTAATCTCCTGCCTGAAAAGTCAGCCTGGGAAGGTAGTTTAAAATTTTGTTGGAAAGGAAGAAGGCAGAATGTCTCTTTCTTGGTGTAAACTGAAAGTATGGGGAGGGGGGTAGACCAAAAGTTGTCACTCAAAATGTCCTATTTTTCTCTCCAGGGGGAAAAACAAGTGGAGTGACCGTAGACTTGGGTGATCCCGCAGGGTCATTGCTCAATTTTCTGTTGTAACACATCTTAACTGTCACCGAGGGCTGGGATGGCAAATATTGCATCAACTCCTCTGCAAGGTGTTTCCTGGGCTTTGCAGAGGGGGTAGCTCGGGGTGGTGCAGTCTCCACTCTTGTGAAGGCCAGATAAAGCCTCCTGCTCGCGCCCACTATCTTTTAGTGCTGAGGCTGTAGATAACACACTTCCACACCACGTGCGGAGTCCCTCGCTTTCCCAATTTGCAGGGCTTTATTGCTAAAGTCTTTTGTATTTTATCAGACACATTTTATCATTCTTCTCCAAATGCCCTTTGTCAAAGTCAGCTTTGAAGTTCTTTTGCATATATATCTAATATGTCCAGTGATTCAGGATATGTAAAAAACTTATCTTATAATTCTAAAGAAAGAGGAACAGCGAGATCTCTCTTGATGCTATAATTTATCTTCCTGGGGCTGATGCGTGTGTGTCCATGCACAAGTGTGTGCTGGGAAGGGGATGTTTAATCCTACTGTTTATCTTAAGGGTATTGTGCAACAAAGCACTCCATGCTAAACTTAAAGTAAATATTGCATGCTTTTTGTTTTGGGACAAATTAAACCTGAATTCTGGGACAGTGCAAAAACACGAAGGACCAATTGGTCTTGTATCGTGCAGCTGGCCCCACTGTGGCCGAGGCTGGCACGGGGATCCGAGCCCAGGGCTCCCTGTGTACACAGCACACCCGGCTGAATCTGGGTTCTCGCTCCCTCACTAAGTCTCTTGCTTTGCTCTCGTTTGACAGGGTGATCTCTGGAGCTGGGGACCCATCCTGGCAGGAGGAATTAATGCTTGCTCGCATTATCTAGATCTCCTTAATGTGGAAAATGCACGGAATCCATTTGGACCACAGCAGGTAGATTTCGTCCCGCCCTTCTTATTTCTTGGCATGGCAGGCAATTCTAGGGCAAACACAAACCCCACGACTGTGAAAGAACCGGATCAGAAAGGGGAGGAGCTCGGGATAGACGCCAACCGTGGTACCCTGCCCTTCCCCGGGCACAGTGGCAAATTTTTCGTGGGGCTTGCACACTGTTGCAGACATAGAGGGCATTGCACTCCTACAGAGCCCACATAGCATTTCTTTAAAAAAAAAAAAAAAATTATGTTGTTTTTGATGCCCTGAGGGTGTCCAGAGGGAGATGGGCTCCTCAGCTGAGGCAGGAGTTCACGCCTTAGGAGAGCTGCCACCCATCTCTGAGTCAAGCAGCGCCTCGCTCCTGAGGAGAGGAGATGGCCTTATTCCATTGTCAGAAATTCAGAGGTGCCCATACATCCTTTGCAAGATTGAAATCTGATCTTTAGGGTTCCTGGTTACTCTTACCAAATTTCCCCTATTCATATCACCTCTCTCTCTGTCTCCTTAAAAATTATTACCTGTCCAGGTTGTGAATGGACCTCCCCAGCAGCATTGTGGGTTGTGAGGAATAGCCAGTGTGGCTGTTCCATCCAAGCAATGGATTCAGTTTTAAACAAATTAGGATTTGCATCCACTGCCTCTGACATCAGCTGGCACAAACCAGCCCGAATGCTTTCCATATTCATGGTTTAGCTCTCTGCTCTCCTCGGGTTGCAACCTGGCGGCTGCCCTGGGAACACTGGACAGAGCCCCCTTGGCACACCAGAGAGGCCAGCTGCTGCCCTCGAGTGGGGTGCCATCCTCACCCCGGCCAGCACCGTGCACTCTGGGTGGGCAGTTGGTGGGCCACAGGCCAGTCAGCACCACCTATGCTTATGTTAGTGTCTTAGTTAAATATTGCATAATATTTCAATATGAAACTGGTGAAGAGGGCGCAGAGAGCTTTGTGGCCTTGATGAGGACAGTAAGGGCAATCAGAGGCTGGCATCCCAGAGGTTGTACGGGACCCTGAGGACAAAGAGTAGGTGCTTAATAAATATTTTCTGAATGAGTGTTGGTGGAAATCAGCATCAAGAATACATGTTATGGGGAAAATGTAAGGGATAGTGGTGACATTAGCAGTACAACGTCCAGTTCCTCTCCTACGGGGACGCAGGACCAGGCACCTGGCAGGAGGGATCTTATTCTTGATTACATATGTGAGGCATGGCGAGGTGGAGGCATTTGCCAAGGGCATGGAGGTGACAGCCACATTTGGGCCACGCTCAGATGGAAGGGTGGCCTATAGTCTCCTCAAGTTGGAGTCCACGGTGGGGAAAAAAGGAGAGTGTCCTCTCCAGCCAGTCCCCCCGCACTGCTGCTGTCTCCTCCCAACAGCAGCCCCTGGTCGCCCTCCCTGCTTCTGCCCATGCTCCACTGCACTCAAGTAGTCAACTAGACCAATGTGAATCAGATCATGTTTCCCCCCTCCCCAAACTGTCTGGGACTTCTCAGCAGAATTCTTAGCCCTCAGTAAACTGGTCCAGTCCATCCTCTGACTTTACACAGAAACACGCTCCCTCAGCTCACTCTACCATGGTCATGCTGGCCTCAGATATGCCAAGCTCTTCCTACCCCAGGACCTTTTCACATGCTTTCCCTCTACCTGGACCACTGGGCCCTCCCCTCCACCCCAGTTTTCCCTGTGACAGAATAATGTCATCTACTAAAGTCATGGCTAAAGTAACCCCACTCCCTGCCCCATCGCTTGTACCATATCACCCACACTGATTTCCTTTCTTCATTGCATTTGTCTTATTTAATTTCTGTGCTTACTTATTGTCTGCCTCCATCCTCCCAGTGATGGGTAGAGTGGGCATGGTGAGGGAGACACTTTGTCCTGTTTACTCTTGTAGAATTCCTAGCATTAAGTAAAGTGCTTGGCACTGAATAGACACTCAATATATAGTTTTTATGAATGATTGAACGAGTAAATGAACAAATGACAATGCACCATAGCTTCCACCTCCTCTCCAGCCTGTTGGTACCCCAGCGAAGCCCAGTGGCCCAGAGCTTAGAGTGAGGGGCAGGGATTGAGAATTGTAGGGATAACTGTGCTTCCAGGTGTCAACTGTTCTTTTATTACTGGGTCCCAGAAAGTCTAGAAGCCGGGACATCCTCCTACAGCTCTCCTTTAAAGGCTTTGCTATTGCAAAAACAGTTAAACTATTTTGGGGGACCTTGAGAGCTCTGAAGGTTTTAAAGATCAACCACCCATGGAACCACTTCCAACCATCTCTGAGATCTGGCACGTGATAACCACAACTGGCCAGCACCCCCATCCCAGCACCTTGCCCTGCTGATACTTTGGTTATGCAAGTGTGTGGCTTTTCTCATTCAGATGGGCATGTACTTCTGGCCAAATCAAAACCGAAGGAAAGCAGCAAGGATGACTCATCTGTATAGCCCTCTAGATCCCACTGCCCCAGCCTGCCCCCACCCCCATCCCCCAGTTTACAATGCAGACTGCTGTCTCCATTGGTTCCTCAGTCTTTGTGGGTACAGATAACTTGGGGTGGGATGGGGTTCTATCTGCCTTTTGGGGAATGCAAGTCTGATGCATACCTAAAACTACAGCTTCATCCTATAATTGTCTCCAGATGTAGGAAACATGGATGAGGTATTGGCTGACCTAAGCTAAACATTCTGAGCCAATTAAACCAGGAGGTGAGAAGAGACCCTTTGGCCTCTCACCCAGGGTGGTTTACGTTCATCTGGTCTACCTTAGCTAGAGCCAGGCATAGAATTGGCAGGAGGAGGAGGGAGCAATTTTCTGGGTTGAGTTGGGCAGAGCTCAGGGAAAGAAAGAAACCTGTAGGATGGATGTGGACTCTAGTGCAAGGCTGCCCAACCACACATGAGCAGAGTTGTGCAGACAGGGGTGGGTTTATTGTAGCCGTTGAGTAGAGAGATCGATGCACATTTTAGAAAACCAAGGGCAGGCAGTATCGTCTTTGGGGACAGTGCTTAGCAGCATCAGTGGACTCTAGCTTCTGCCTTGTTGTTGTTTGTTGCCTTTTCAACTGTACACTATTTTCAACTACTTTCAGGGCAGAAGGCATATTTTGCACCAGCCTATGACACAGGGTTTCATTTGGGGTGGGGGAGGGGCCCCTTGACATCGTAGTCTTTAATAATTCATGTGGCAGCATTGTAGGGATCCTCTTAACTCCTTCTTAAAAGTAATTGATTGATTTTCTGACATATCAGTTAACAATGTATTACACTGACACAAAGTTGTGTTTTGGCTCTTGATTGGATGGGAGGGCTGTATAGATTAAATTCAGTCCCAGAGTTTCGCTTAGGAGAGTCTAAAAATACTCCTCTACAAAAGGAAAGCCTTTTTATATGGAGTGTTGTCTAAAAATCTAAACCATATGTCCTTTCCGGGGCTTTCAATTTTGGGTAAAATATAGTTGTGAGTGTGTATAGCTGCTCAGACTCCAAACATTCAAGAGGCATGAAATAATCTACTGTTACTCAAAATGTTCAGCAGTGTGGATTTAAGTCACCCAGGCTCTGCCCAGAGAGCTCCCTCTCAGTCAGTGTCTGGCAGGAAGAACTCCATCAAAAGATGGTTTGCTCAAGACTCTTGGGAGAAGGCAAATGCTAGCTCTGTGCTGAGAGTGGGCCTCATCCCCTGACCCTGGCAGGCAGGCTCTTTTTGAGGCTAACTTTGCAAGATCCATTCACTGATGCCCTGTGAGGGAAGCGTGATACCCAGGCAGACTCCTGTCAACACTGCAGACTTTATTAATTGGGACATTAAGCCACAGATGAGTTAAGTGGCTCATCTGAGGTCATGCAGTGGGTCAGTAAAGTGCTGGAAAGAAAGACTTCCTGACATCTTGACCTCTGTAGGGAACCGTGTGATGAACTTCTGTGATAAGGATGGAGTAATATTAAGTGCACTGTACCTGCCAGCAAGACACTGTGTGTGGCTGAACCCACAGCAGAAAGCTCCTTAGAGTAAAATTGAAAGGGACCAGTGTTTCTTTCCACTCTTGATGCTTCCTGCCATGTGGAGGGGTCTCCGTGGAGGTAACACCCGCGGCCTCTCTCTTCTGCCTGGTTGGCTCGCGAGTAAGGGAGTGTGGAGCGTCAGCTCCGGGAACTCAGCGGCCTCTTCCCTCCCTCCTCTTGGAGGCTACAGCCTGCTGGAAGCACCCGTTCTGCTCTGCGTTTTGCAGGCACAGCACCGGTTCATCTGTGCCTGAGACAGGGGAGTGAGTGGGCCTCGTTTTAGGGTCCAGGATCAGGATGCGCATTGTCACTGCATGGCTAAGAGCATACTGCATTCTAACTTTAAGCAAAAATAAACCTGGCATTTTGAGCCGCATGAGGCTCACTCCTTTTTGTCGTAATTCATTCAGAACTCGGGAATGCTGCCATTTAGTGGACATCCTTCAATCTCCAATATCCTCAAAGAGCTCTGAGCATAAAGCCAGGACGTGTGGTGATGGGCGAGCACGCCCAGTTGAGCTGGCCCTACAGTGAGTTGAAGCCTCGCTTCCTGTCTGTGATACTGACTCTGGGCTGATCACTTCATGTCATTTTCCTGAACTATCAATGGGGATAACAATTTCTCCCTCGTAGCGTTGTTACGAGGATTAAATGAACTATTCTGGGACAACTCTTAGACTACGGTTAACCTAGCACGCGCCCAATAAATAGGACTTTAACTGTTTACCATTGAAAAGCACCAGAAAAAGGTGCAAAAAATACTTTAAAACCTTATAGCATTTCCATATTGAGCTATTTCACATGTTAATAATTTGAGGAGGTGGTAAGTTCTGGCTGAAACTTACCAGGAGGAAATTTTTACGAAAGAATTAAAGGCCCTATGGAAAGCAGGGAGTGCACTCTTCAAAAGGAAAAAGGGGTGTGGGGAACACCTCACGGGTAAAGTCAGCAGCGAAGTCAGGAGCATCGCTGCTCTGGTCCTGGGAACAATGGGACTTGCCATTTCTTTGGAATTTGTTGGAGTTACTATTCCTTCCTGCTGGCTTAGAGCAAACCCACCGGGCGTGCTCACTGTTCTTGCTTTGACCACATGGAAGCATTGTTGTGGTAAGCTTCAGAGAAAAGCATTTTAAAATCACGTGAAGAGGTATGACAGACCAATGTAAAATGTCCTTATTAATAGTCACGTGACTCTTTCTTACCACCTATTGTTTCTTGGCAAAATAGAAAGTGTTGTCAAATTAGAGGAAAAAGTGCAAGAAATCAATAATGTTTGGGTGACTCAGGGGAAAATTATATTTAAATTTTAAAATGTACAAATTCTACTTTCTAGGTCGGCATTATTCTGCTGACACAGAGAACAAAAGTTACCGTTATAAAAATACAAAAACAAAATTTCTCAGGGGCCTGAAGTTTTGAATATCAACCGTTTCTTCATATTCTTACTCTCTGGAAGTGAAAATTTTACCCAGTGATACAGGCTTTCTTCTTTACTCTTAAAAAATATGGTAACAAGAGACTCAAGGCAGACTGAATAATGCATATTCTGAACATTATTTAGGTTAAGAATAGGAGAGTTTTTTGGGGGAGGGTAGAGGCATGAATTATTTAGCATGGCTCTGGAGAAGGAAGAAAGTCTCAAGATTTAGCTGAAGTCACTGATTGATTTTCTGACACAACAAGTGAAATGAAATTCAAGTGGTCCATTGGTGTTGCATGTCAGAAACACAATCCCCTGTTAAATGCCAGGCTGCATTTCAGTTGCAAGAAGTTTGTGTTCCAGGGGTGGACGGCAGGGGATGATCTCTGCTGCCTTAATACACCCCATAAAGGTCTTGAGGGAAACTACAAAACATGAATTCCTATTTAATTGACATAATGCAAGCACTTCCCGTGCACAAAATCCCATCCTGGGCATTTTTGGGGGAGTAAAATCTGATGAAAACATGACTCCAACCCTTAACAAAGGCACAGTCTAATGGGGGAAGCAGATTAGTCACCAAACACTGCCAGTGTGATGGAGGAAGCAATCGATGTGATAAAGGAAATATAAGCTAAGTGTTACGTGGGTAAAAGGAAAGGGGAGAAATCAATTCCAACTGGAAGGGCCAGGGAAGTCTTGAGCAGGAGATGGTGGGTGAATTGAGTTCAGAAAGGGTGTAGGGTTTGAGCAGGTATGAAATGGGAAGGAGATTTGGGTAACACATGGCATGGACAAAGTCAAGGAGTGCAGGGATATCAGGACAGGAGCTGTCACGGGGTGGCACATGTAAGATGCAGCTGCAGCACACACTGGCATGGGGAGGAGGAGGCCCAGGCAGGGTGAAAGACTGCAAAGGGCAGCTGGCCCTAGTAATGGGCAGCCTTTGCTGAGCTCTTATTGTGGGCTGCTCAGCCCTGCATCAACCCTGCATTTGTGTTATCTGTTTAATGATCACAGCAACCCTTTGAGAAAGGCACTGTGATTGTTATTTAAAAAAAAAAGTATCAGGTTTATAGAAGGGCAGTAATACCCAAGGTCACCCAGCTAGAAAGTGGCAGAGCCAGACGCTACCCTCAACTGTCAGCAGCAAAGTCCTATGCTCTGAACCCATGCAATTGCCTGTATAATAGAAGTCCTCCAACTCTATTGGGGTTTGGAAACTTCCTTCCCAAGGACAGGTGGGCATCACATAGGGACTAGGGAGAGCAGAAAAAGCTAAGCCCGGTCGTGCTTTAGGAACTGCCTCTGGGACCAGTGAGAAGGATGAATTTGAGTGGGCAATGCATAGACAAGTTAGGAGATATGCCAGTCATCATGGCGAGGGGGCTGGGACAGCCAAGGAAAGGCGGAGGCAGCTGGGCAAGATGGACAGGGTTGAGGAGGAAACTCAGAACTTGGGAACTGGACTTTGGGAGTGGGGCCAGGGTTCAGGTAAAGATGTCCAGGCTTTTGGACTGGGAAATGTAAATAAACAAACATGATGAATCACCAGGTGGCATTCAGCTGAACTGAAGGAATGAGAATAACACGCTAGAATTCGACATTTGGATTCTGAATGCATGAGTATTTGCTTAGTCTGAGACAAGGTGGGGCAGAGTTGTCATACTAAGTCAAATTAGGAACACTTCTGCTGGGTGAGAAGTTTAATGAAATGATGGCGTCCCTAGATATTGCTCTCTTTCTTGGCAGAAATATCTCAAAGAAGAGAGTTAGAAAGGTGGGTAGATACATAGAGAAAATGAGAGAGCGAAAGCCAGGAGAGTTTAGCTCTCATCTGAGTGCTGAAATGAAGGTGGAGCTTGGCAGTATGAAAAGCAAGCCAATTATCATCACCGGTGCTTGGGATCAATTTGTACGATGGCTCAACTGGACCCCAGACACATAAGCAGAAGAATAAGAGAGATTATAAAGTCTTTGGCTTTTACCCAAGTTATGATGCTATGTGAAGGTCAGGCTGAAGCGAGAAATCACTGTGTCATAATCTGAGTTCTTCCCCTGGGGTTGCTCATGAGATGGGAGGTAGGATGGGATGACGACACCTCTCACCTTGAAAACCTCTGGGGGAGACTTCGCAACATAGGCTTATGACAATTGTCCTCTGGCCTACGAGACAAAACAATTCAGCTGATCACCAGCTTTGGCAGATCAACATTTGCACTCAGTGAAGCAGTTATTGCTTGTTGCAAGGGGGCAAATGGAAGGCTATACATTTGTGAGATTATTTAGAAAACTTACTTTTAAAAAATATATTATGTCTCTTACCGATGGCCATGATTTTATTCTTTGCTGAGAAGGACTACATGGCTTTACAATCATGGGGGCTGTACTATAACTCTGTCACCAATTTAATGAGTTTTATGAGATATACACATGAAATTACAATAGAGTGTATTATGAAATATACCAGAATGTAGTATATGCCAGGGGCTGTGCTAATCTATCAATTCATTATATATTAGCAATACATATCAATTCCTTCCACTTTCACAGTGATGCGATATGAGGTAGGTATTATTTTCTACATTTTATAGATGAGGAAACTGAGGCACAGAGCTGTTAATTAACTTGCTAGCAGGACTGGGATTTGAACCCAGAGAGTCTGGCTCCAGAGCTCATGCTCTTAACTAGTCCCTTCACCTGCCTGCCTTGATATCAGACGTGATCCTCTGCACGATCTGTAAGTACAGTCCTTGAAAAGTGATGACCGTGGAGAGCAGGGACCTCTGACCTAGTGACCAGTGAGAACCAAGAAAAACATGCTCCCTTGAAGCTGCATTTTATACCCGAGCCCTGTTACTGGAGAACTGGGCCCTCCCAGTTCTTTGGACTTCCTGACTGACAGCTACGTTTTCATGGAAAGCGCATCACGGTACGCGGTTTCCACCAGGCCCCACCGACCCGCCTTTTAACTGCAGGGAGGCTGGGGGTCTCCGCTCCCTCCCTAGTGGCTTGCTCGCTACCACACATCTGGCATGTGCCCAATATAGACTTACTCTTCCGGGGGAAAAATGATTTACCAAATTAGCATGGAGATAAAAATACTTCCTTTTTCAATTGGGTGGTCTCCTTATAGAACTGAAACAAAATTAGATCCAGGAAGTGGCAGGTATTTTGGAAACTGACGCTTGATAATTGAGTATTATTAGATTCAGGTTTTTGCCTGAAACAAGCTTAGTGGAACTTTAGAAAAGACTATTTCAGAAGAATCTTTTCAGAGGTGAATCAAATTGTGAAGGGTAAGTGTACGTTCTGTGTTAATCTTATATTTCCGAAACAAATTTGTGCAGTAGACTTAGGCATTCATTCATTAACTCCTTCACTCATTCAACACATAGTTATAGAGCGCGTGCTCCTTGGCATGCACTGGGTAAGGCACTTGGACTAGAGCATGAACAAAACAGCCAAAAATCTTCTGTGGAGCTGCCATTCTAGGCTCAAATGGAGAAATTTGAATCAATTCAAGTTCCATTTTTAAGGCGTGGACATCACAAAATAACTGTCAAAGAGAAAAACGTTCTTTATCTTGCCTTCACACTATTTTACCAATTTTGGAGTTACCTAGATAATTTTTCCTAAGGGTCTAGTTTAGCATTGAAGCACAGGTTATGGCCTCCTCGCCTCCTTTTTAATAACTGTTTCTTTTTGTGTTTTCTTATCCTGCAACTAAAGCGTCCCCAAGTCCCCAGGCTGTCCTCCTCCCTGAGGGCAAATTATGCCCAAGCCACTTGATGGGGATTCTCTCCAGTTTCCTGCCAAAGTGAGGAAGCAAACGCTTGAGGCTCTTGGTGCCATCCACCAGGGGACCACTTTCAATTAGAAACACACCACGAAATGTATCAGTTTTCAGACCAAATTGAATGGTCGGTAAAAAAACGTTTATGAACATTTTCCCTTTGTTCCTTTTGTTTATGCTGTCCATAATTACATTTTTTGGGAACTCCTGAAAATATCTTTCAGCATGACTCTTTGGAAAAGGTCTCAACTCTTGGGAGATGGAACACTTTCAAGTTCTCACCTAATATCCAGAGATAAGAATCTGGGTTTTTGCTTCTATCCCTAATTCCCTGGAGATGCCATAGCTCCAATGACTTGGAGGATTTTTATACATGACCACATAAGCAAATCACACTCATTAAAAAAGTCCTATTGTATAAATAGAGGAAGCTATATAAAACACTCTATTGGCATGAACAGATTTTAAGATGTGACATAAAATGACAATTGAATGCTTTTGTAAATGTGTGGGAGGATGAGATTATCTTAGGTAACTTTCCTTGAACACCTTTTACCCTGCAGATTCATTTCTTCAACAGGCATTTGATGGATTCTTGGTATACTAAGAGCTATGCTAGATCTCGGGGGTTCTGATATGCACCCGATGTGGTTCCTGCTTTTTTATGGGTGTCCCTAACAGAGGAGACAGACCTACAAGAGAGGGGTTATAGGCTGCTGTGCTGCACGCTGTAAGCCAGGCACGTGCAGATTATAACGGATGAGAGGGCAGGGGTGCTTCACCTTTCCTGGAGTCATTGAGGAAGGTTTTCTACCAGAACTAAAGGGGGAGCCCATGTGATGTGCCTTCCCTGGGGAGGCATTTAACAGTAGGTAGTATACATTATTTTGTGTAATTCTCTTCATAGTCTTATGAGGTGGATACTTTATTGTCCCCACATCACAGATAAATAATTGAGGTTTGGAGAAGTTAAGTAATTTACCCAAGGTCACACAACTAGAAAGAAGCAGATAGCTTTATAGCTGGCACCTGCTCTGTTATGTGGGTGTTACAAATAGGAATTGGCAAGGTAGGGAGGGGAGGGGTGAAGGGCATTCCAGAAAGAGGACACAGTGGGCTGGTCACAGGGACACGTGAGAGAGCATGGGCAAGTTTGGACCACTGCAAGGCACCCTCCCTAGGTGGCTTAAAATTATGGTTGTCATGTCTGCCTGCTGGAATTCCCAATGGGAAGACCAGGAGAGGAGCCCTTTGTTTCCCCTTCTCTTCCCCATTGTCCTTCTGAGTAGCATGACACCAGTGGAATCTGAAGATGCCGGACCCTAGCAAATCACAGGATATTTTCTGCTCAGGTTAGGTCCCCGCAGCTTGCAGGCTTCTGGCATAAACAGATGGAAAACATCAAAATCATTGTTTTCTGAATAAGTATGTAACTCCCATTGATTGATTACCACAAGCCAGGCACTATTCTAAGTACTTCGCATGTATTAACATTCTAAATCCTCACAACAACCCTTCAATGCAGGTTCTGTGATCATCCTATTTTATGGAGGTGAAAATGAAGCTCAGGGAGAATAAGCGATTTGTATCTGGTGACACAACTAGGAATTGGCATGGCCTTGATTTGAAGTGTATGTAGGTCCAAAGAATGGCAGATAGACGTTGCTTATGTCCTCTACATGTGTGGGACACTATAAGGTCAAAGTTTCCTCCTTGGCATGATGCAGAGAGGTTCTTGCCCCTCTTCTGGGACTGCTTACCCCTGGCAGTTAGGACAGGTGGCTGAACAGCTCATTGTGCCCTGAAAGAAAAGTAAAGACTATCAGGCATCCAGGGGCTGTTGATTTCCTTTTATCTTGTGCAACAGTAAAGAGAAAATGTCTATATTTAAATTTTGTTCTTTGAGAGGTGGCTTGTCGCTTTCCGTTAGCTTTGTGGTTTCTATTTGTTTCTAGATCACAACTGAGCGGTGATGACTTGGGTCCTGCTTGCCCTAAGTGACAGTTGTGTACATTTTAGGTGGTGATGTCATGAAAATCTGTGGTACATTTCTAAAGAGTCAGACTTCCATCTCAAATGAAACTCTAATATTAGTTGACACTAAAAAAAACCTAAAAAACAAAAAACAACCAACAAACCCCAAACCACAATCTAATTGTTAACTTTATAAAAACTAGATGTCCCATGGGATTCAAAGCACTCATGTTCAAAGCTGAACTTGTGGCCGACCTCCATTCCTACTGCTCTCCTTATAGTTCCCATTTCTATGAATAGCAACTCTGTCACTCATCACCCTAGTGAGAAACCTTGATCTTCTTTCCCATCAGTGTAACCCTGTTGATTTCACCTCTTCTCCATCCACTTCTCATGCCCTTTACCTCCCCACTGGCACTGTTTCTTTTGCCTACCTATGCCATCTCTAGAGTTTACTGAGTATAATGGCCAAATTGGGCTCTGGGCCTACCTTGCCATCTCCCACGCTGTTGCTGAGCCATGTTTCTCATACTCAAATCTGAACATATGTTTGTAGCCCTTCTGTGATCCCCACTGCCTTGAGGCCCTGCACTTTGACACATCTGCCCAAGTCTCCTGCATGCCCCCTCCTGAACCTAATGCTCTCGTTACATTGCCTATTTTGTGGTTTTCCAACATGTCAGGCCATTTAACAGGTCAGGCCCTTCACCCACAGGACGACCCCATATGACATGTCTGCCCTCCTGATGGCTCACTTCTCTTCACAACGATTCCATCACCAGCCTTCCTTCAGGTCCTGGCCCTGTGCCACACTGCAATTTGGCTCCTTATTTCCTCTACACAGACAACTCATCTCAACTAAATTTCAGTAAACCTTTAGGGAACACTTGCCAGGCTCTGTGCTACATGTTGGGGATACAGAAAAGAACAATACAGTTTCTGCCCTTAAAATATGCCCAGGTTAATAGCCAATATATCTACAAGGGATAGTGGTGGTCCAGGGAGTCCAGACATCTTGGAGTTTGTGATGTCAGGGTTGAGCTTGTTGAAGGACAAATAGGAATTGATAGGTGGCTGTGGTGATGGTGGCAGAGTGGTGAAGTGGAGACATTCCTATTAGAACAAAGAACATGTACACAGGTGTGGTGGTATAAAAGAAGACGGTGTTTGGGGGACTCTTGTGTCATTTATCATTGTCAATCCAGTCTCCTGGGACATGAGACCAGAGAGAAAGTGGGGAGGCAGATTAAGAAGTGCCTCATTTGCTATACTTAAGAGTTTAAATTTTATCCTTTTTACTGGATCATCCACTTCTTCCATCTGCCTTCTCTAACAATATCTAACCAAGAGCAACTGAATCCATAAACTCTTCCAAACTATCTTATCCTTTTAGGATTTTTCTGTGAATATCTACATCACTGTTTGTTTGATCACATACCTGCATGGATCTTTTATTGTTCTTTTATTTGGTTCATGTGTGTTTATTTTGGCTTCCCCAACTAGATTTAGAGGCAGAGAATGGACTGAGAATTTTAGCATCATTACAGCACAATTCAGAAAGGTGTTCACGGCATATTTACTGATTGGTTGTCAAACAGTGCATGGAGGGGTTGGGGATTTGCACTAGTCAGAAGGGTGTGGGGTCACGAGGGTTTCCTGCACGCCAGCGCTGTGGTGGGTTTTCCTTGTGCATCACAGTTGGCCATGGGAAAGGTGTCATTAAACTTACTTTCTTCCATGGTCATTGAAGGTAAAGATAAGGGCAGTACATACAAGTGTTAACAGAAGTTATCTCTAGAGAGTGGGATTTGGGGTAATTTTGATCATCTTTTTGCTTAACTCTTCTTTCTAACTTTTAAAAATGAAAATATATTACATTAATAATGAAAGTATATATTTTTAAAAAGACAAATATCTTTGTGTGTCCAATATGAAAAGACAGCCCATATTTACTATTGATTGATTAAATCTGTCAACATTTTTATCCACAGCAAACATAAACTTGGGATTCTCTAAAGCCCTTTGGGGCTTCTGATCAAGCAGGCTTTTTAACCAATGTTTTGAATATGTCGAGGTAAGGTATGCAAACTTGTCTCTCCAAGTGGGATTTAATGTAATGCAATAAGAACTGAAGGTTTAATAGCGAATTTCTTTCCTAAGCATAGGAAGAATCAGGTAATTGTTTATCCTTTTTTGAATGGAGCATTTAGGTTTTACTATTGGCCAGACAGAAAAACAGATGTTCCCTGAACCTTACAGAGAAAATCAAAGCTACTCAACAGAAAAACACGAGGATAGCAAGAGATGAAGGTACTGTCGGTCAAGGGCAATTGGGCAGCCCTGGAGTGGCTTCTCTCACTGCGTCCCTTTTTCCCAGAGGACCTGAGCCTTTCCCTCTGGCTAAAGTGCTGGCAAAGGGTCAGCTGCTGGAATGAGGCATTCAGTGCTGAGGAACCAGTTACCTGCACAATGATTTACTCATCTGGATTGGGGGTGTGTGTGTGTGAATTCAAGCATTTCAGAGCTCTTAACTCCTGCTTTATAAGAGCAGGAGAGAAAATTCATTAAAAAATAGCCAATTAAAGCACCGGGGTTTACAGGATGCCTAGGGAAAAGACCTGAGGCTTGGGAAGCAGCTTTAAAGAATTTAATGATGACAGGCTGGGCTTCAGTCATTTTTTCCCTTGCCACGCAACTGCCTGTAACACAGAATGTACAGAACACCAAGCCATGTGGGTGGTGTCTCTGGGCACCTGAGTTTAGGGGAAACTGATGCTCATTTGTTAATGAGATTTCTCCTTCGGTGACTGTTTCCCAGGACGCAATCCGGTTTGAACACACGATGCTTTGTCGGCGTAGCATGCAAAGCCCCTGTGCCAGAGGTGGTCTCTTTTGTCTTCTGTACCTTGGGGCGAGGGCAACTCATTTCACCTGAGGCTTTTCCTTTGACTATAGATGACTTGTCTGTCTCTTGGCCTCTCTGAGTTCACTAAGGTTCTCTTGACTTCATTTTGCCGTTTATTTTTGCAAGAGCAGAGCCCCACACAATGGTTATTTTGGAGTATATTAAAGGCACTGGTAGAATAGATTCATGGTAGTGTCTGCCACAGAGCAGGTATTTCTTGTCTGAAAAGAGCTTGCTTTGGGGACATGACCAACCTGTGTATTGCATGGTGACATCCAAGGATTTGATTGTTAATGATTGGATTAACCAGTTAGCTCTGGCAGTGTGTCTTCTAGAACAGGAGTTCTCAAACTTTATATTATAATTACCTGGAGAGCTGTTAAAAACCCTGATGCCTCGTTTACTCCCCATACCAAACTAAATCAGAACCTCTGGGGGTGGGTCCCGGGTATTGACATTTTATTTGAAAAACTTCCCAGGTTATTCCAATAAGCAGCCACACGTGCCAATGACTCACTGCTCTAGAGCTCTCTTGTCCTTATCGTTGCCACTAGCCTCATGTGGCAATTTAAGTTTGTTAATTAAATTAACTCACACTGAAAATTTAGTTCCTCAGTTGCAGTAGCCAAATTTAAAGTGCTCAATTGCCACATGTGGCTAGTGCTACCAGATCGGCAGTACAGATTATAGAACATTTCCATCACTGCAGAAATAACGATTGGGCAGCGCTGCTCTAGAGTTTAGAGTTCTAGATTTAGGTCTAGTTCTTTAACCTAAATGCATACTGAATGGTTGCACTGCCAATGAGGCTTGTAAGTAAAATATTCTTGGGAATTGCCCTGGTTTTTCCATCTTGACACCCATCTATAAAAGGGTCAAGTTGCAACTAGAAGGCTCATTAATATCATTTAAGATTTTCTGTCCTAAGCTAAACCCTTCTTGGAAGGAAGGAATCTGATGGCTAAAACAGTGGTGTGTGTTTTTGATTCTACACCTGCAGCTGGTGCCCTTGGGTGCCTTATGATGGCCCATGGTCCGGCCTAGCAGAAAGGACAGCTCCAAAGCAATGCGTTGATGGGTTCTAGGGCACAGAAAGCTGCTTACAATCTTGCACGTTTATTTCTCTAGATCTCTTTGGATTTCATTTGATGAACAAATTCCCTTTAGATCTACCCATTCTATGCCCCAAATCCTTGATTCCATGAGGAAGTATGTAGGCCTATTCCTTCATAATCCAACTCTGTAGATGAGTCTGAAGCAACGTGAGTGAGGGCTCTCAATAAATTGCCTGACTTCATCACAGTGTATTTATTTAGAGGTTTTATTATAACTTCCTCCTAAAGCAAGACTGTAGAGTGACCCATCGCAGAGAAAATGGCAAAATTGAACCTACTGATTTAGTTGGAGGTAGCATAGCTTTGATAATTTGCCGCTGTCGCCATTTCAATTCATTCCTAGAACTTTTGGGGGTGGGAGGAGGGGTAAGGCACAACAGAGAAAGAGCATCCAAGGAAGATGCTATATTTTTGCTCTTGATTTAAGGCTGTTTCTCAAAATTTTACCTTTTATAGAGCTTCCCACTGAGCTTCATGTTTCCCAAGTTGCCCAGATCAATCCTGTGAGGAAGATACATTTTGATTGAATGGCCTGATCACCAGTGGAACAATTGGCATGGGTTTTGACAAAATACCAGTGAGGAAACACTTTTCAAAATAATTGATATATTACTCATGTGGAAAGAAACAAACAAATGTACATAGGCACAAAAATTGATTCTTTAAGGCATGAAGGTAAAATTCACCTTGAGGCCTCTCAGAAGGGCCTCAGTTAAATGAATCTTTACCCAAGTCACTCTTCTGCTGTCCTTTTCTATGCCCCTCATCAAACACACACATGCACACATGCACACATGCATGCACACACTCATCACACATGCATGCACACACATGCACACACTCATCACACATGCATGCACACACATGCACACACATGTATATACACACATGCACACATGCGTGTTCACACACATACTCACAACTCCTCACAGTGCAGTGGTTTCTAGAGAGCTCTGAAAGATGCCATCTAAGTATCCTGGCAGATTTTGAAACATTCCTAATATTTAAATACTCACATGCTCCCTTTTAAGTTTAAATCACTGTAGCAGGCACAAAAGAACTATAACACACAATTCTGTGTTCTTTAAGGACAAATGACATGTCTTGTATGCACAATTTCATTCTATCTAAGTCCTTTCAGAGATGAAATTTTGAGATTTGAGAGAAGAAAAACCAAGGAAAAAATTACAAGTGACCCATATCTAGAGATTGTATTTAGATTCTAAAGTCATACCCATTTCTTTCTTGATTTTTTAAGAAAGAAGATGATAGTTCTCCCCGTACTCCCAGAAATGTTCATGACTGAATCTGTCAGGCAATTCATGATTAATATCCTAAGAGCTGGCCTGGCAGTTTCAATGGTAGCATGCAAAGCTAGCTGGACAGTGTAAGAGAATCCCCGTTTCTGCCACCCACTTAACATTTAGAATGGAATCTGACAGGTTTTGTTGTCTAATATAAAAATGATCTAATTTCCCTTTGTGTGTTCTTACGATTCTTGGAGCCCAGGCTCTCAGTGACTGTGTAAAAGGAATCTTGAAATGGTTTGTATTAATAAATTAATACATTTATTAATAAAATAATAAATTAACATCAGCACCTTCTCAATCATTCAAAAGGGAGATCTCATAGTTATCTCTGTCTCCTGGGCAGTTCTAATGTTTCTTTTTTTTTTTTTTTTTAAAGATTT
>JAQZBX010019051.1:0-34093 GCA_029593785.1 Cabassous unicinctus
ATAAATAAATAAAATAAATAAATCTTAAAAAAAAAAAAATCATGACCATACTAGGAAAAATAAAAAATGTGAAAATTCCCAGTATTGGAGAGATGTGGAGCAACAGGGCTCTTATACCCTGGTTGTAGAAAATGAATTGATATAATCACGTTGGAAATATTTTGGCATTTCCTGGGACCCAATGATTTCACTTGTAGAACAATGCATGCACTATTACATCAGGATGCGTATATGAGAATGATCATAGCGGCATTATTGATAATATTGGCAAAGTGGAAACAACCCAAATGATCATTCAAAGTAGGAAGGGGAAATAAACCATAGTCAGATAAACAATGGACCATTATACAGCAATGAAATTGTTTGAACTACGAACACATACATCAAGGTGAATGAAATTCAGAAACATGTTGCGCAAAAGAAACCTGTCAGAAAATAATATATAAAGTGTGGTCCTATTTAGATAAATTTCAATGCCAGTAAACTTAAATTATGTCCTTTTAGTATGGATGCATAAATGAGGAATCATAAAGAAAACCAAAAAATGAAATAGATTTTAACATAACTCTCAAAATAGCAGCTACCTATTGGAGAGAGGAAGGGGTTAATAACTCTGTTGAGGAACTCTTAACTCCCAGGTTACTGGCAAAATTCTATTTTGTTTCTTCTGAAAACTACGTGGTGGTGTTCACTTGCTTCCTTCAGCCTACTCTTTAAACTTAACGCATGTGTGTGTGTTTTTAAAAATCTGTTTTATATAGGATGTATCTCACAAATTTTAAAATTATCAAAAAATGTCATCCCTCTGAAAAATGGTATCATCTTAGAGTTGAAAATGAGCAAGCCCTATTCTACAGGTAGTATGTGAAACTCAGTGAGAAACACTGTGACTTACCTAATGTCAATTAAGGAGACCTGAATAGTGCCAGAACAGTGCCTTGCATTAAACCAAATAAAAAGAAATTTGGGGAGCTTTATTAATTTGAGATCTTATAAATGGCATTTTAATGTTTAAGTATGTGAACCTGATTATTATAAAAATTAAAACATTTTCATGTGTGACAAGACTTAAATTTTTTTGTTTGTACTTGACCTTTATCTTTTTATGCTATGCAAAAAAAAAAAAAAAAATTCTCTCTACCAGAGCTTAAAGAAAATCAAATCATCAAAACAACTTACATGACAATCACACATTCATTTTTTCATGAGGGTACGAATGCAATGAAATGAATGAAAGTTTCTGGAATTTTATAAATATAACTCAGATTCAGGAAAAAGATTTAAGGAACTCCTAAACTACTTAAGACTTACTAACTATGGAATATTTCACAAATATCTTTCAATATCACAATTCAAACATCATACTTGATAGTGTGATTAGATTTTAGTTCATCATTGTAGCATTTGCTTTCTGTAGTATGTCTAGTTACTTGTTTGACAATTTTTGTGTCAATGAATTGAAAGCTTAATACCCAACACGTGGAAGAGTGAGATTTTCCACCTACTAATTGAGAAAGCTAAACAGGGGAAAGCCACTGCACAATTTCAGAGCAGAGTGGATTATTCAGAATAGTTCACAAGGTGGTTTCTATCCTACCTGATAAAAAGAAGAGTGGGTGAATTCATATCAACTGGAAAATTAATATTTGTCCCTTTTTGGTTTTTTAAAGATTATCTTTTGCTGTAGTTTTTGGTCAGAAGAGGTCGTTTATTATTCTTGTGTGGTATATAAATAGCTCAAAGTTCACAGGAAGAGCACTGACCTGGGGTATAAAATTCAGCTGAAAGGTAGAATGTGGAGAAAGACTGGAGTCCTTAATTGAAAAATGCAGTCAGAAGAACACTTGGTTCTGTATCTTCTGTCTTTAGTAGGCCAATTAAAACAATTATGATATGTCATATAGGGAAGGAATACTTTTAAAATGTCATCTCTTTGCCTTATTATAACCTTTATATGATCTAAATCTAAATAATAACCTAAATCAAATGAGGCCACAGATAAAATGGATTCTGAGCTAATACAGAATAGCTTGACTTTGGCCTTTTATTTATAAATGAGAGAACTGTGTTAGATGACGCCAATATATTTCCCTTAAGGTATAAATCATTATGTTTTCATTTCCTCTGCAGTTAAACACCTAAAACTTCCATTGTTCCTATAAATATTACTAAGATTTATATGTATTCCTGTAGCACAAGATAAATAGAAATTAACTTTAATTTAATGTCTATATTAACTTATTTGAAGGAGTGAATCACAAATATATATATCGGTATACATACACACATATATAGAGAGAGACACAATATAATAAAAAATAAGCATTGATTCAGTTTTCAAAAAAGGCACAAAAGTCCACTTTTAATATGGATAATATGACATTACCCAAGAATGAATTCCCTGAGCAACTGCAGATGTGATAAGGCAGTTTGGAAAGACAGGTGAACTTAATATAAAGAATTATATTCAAGGCAATATTTATAGAGGAATAAGACAATACAGGCCACCCACTTCATAAATTTGACATTTCTAACGTGGCAAATCAGGGCCTGAAACTAGTTTCTGAAATTTTATAAAACTGAAAAGAAAAATCGATTCTTATATGAGGAGCTGATTCTTAGAGGAAAATAATCAGTATTAGGGCAGTGGGGAAAGAATGGAGGGGCAGAAATAACCAAAGGCCAATGGTGAAAAGACAAGAGTCCTGGTTTTGCTTTGTAGTGGATAAATGTGGATGTCAGCATTTTGACTTCCCAGTATCGATCTACCTTCCCTAATTTGAGTCTGAATACCTATTTTGGAATCATCTTGTCTTGTTGTGTGCATTGTGTTTGGGGAAGGATAACTCTAAGTGGATGCTTGTGCTAGGGCTGCTAATGGAATAAGAGAATATTCTTTCTGCCCTCTCAAAGCCAGGAGCAGCCAGCTAACCCAAGCTTCACTTCCAGAGAACTCACCCCATGGACTTGGAAAACTGAGAAAGTTGCATGCAGACCTGAGTTGGGAAGAGGCACTGAGGAGTTCCAAAAAACTGACATATGTGGGTGTGACTTATAAATGCCAAGCCAAAAATTAATTAATTTGGTTCAAGAATTATGGCAACCAGCGCCTTCTCTCTGAAAGCTCACATCTGTGAGCACTCAATGACATAGTGAAATAAAGCGTCGACAGTCCCTAGACATTTAAATCAGCTACATGGTTTTTGATGATATTGCCTTTCCTTCACTGAAAGTTTCTACACTGGTTAATGGTCGTTAGCTTTGCCACCATATAAATGTAAGGTGCAAATCAGTGCTGGTGTTACACAGAGCCATGACCTTTTGGAAACTATCCCTTATAATATTTACTGATACTTTTGTAAAGGTAATTATATAGATGCAATTTGTGATTATCAGCTAAAGGAAGAGATTAGAATATGGCTTCAATCCTGTATATACACATTCTCTTTTCTTACTTATTGTTAGTTCTTCACTTCTCTGGACCGCTTTTATTTGAAACGTAAAATATGAGGTTTTAATCTAGAGCAGGGGTTCTTAACTTTTTTTGTTCCATGGACCCCTTTGCCAGTCACGTGAAAATGATGGACCCTTACTAAGTCCACACTGTAGTGTGTATTATTTAATAAATATATCATACCCACACCAAAACATCCCCACAAGAATAATGTTATTTTGAATTTAAATTCAAGCTCCTTGACCCCTTGTTAAGAACTCGTGCTCTAGAGTGACCTAAATATAACCTTCAATAATACTCTTCCCTGATTCTACTATTTGTAACTCTACAGATAATTAGTCTCTAATATCTCTTTTTGTGACACACCAAAAACTTCTAAGAGATTTCATATGAAAATATGAGTAACACATTTTTGATGCTTGCAATTTAAACACTGTCTTTAAGGTGGCAAATATGTTCAAATATGTTATTAACCAACTAAGCCCTTCTTTTCTATCATCAGTGAAGGGCCTCATAAATATCAACACATCATATTTAGGTCTTTAGCCATCAAATATCCATTAACTTTATTTCTCATTCCAAAATGATGACCATTCCTTGTTTTTAAATTCCAGTAAGACAAATCTTATCCTACTAGAATCTGAAACAATTGCATGGTTAGGTCAAGTTGACCCACAGCTGGAATGCAGGCAGACTGCTCCTTCCTATCTCTCCTGCTTTGATTACCATACAAATAGGCAGACATGTATTTTTCCCCTTCACCTTAGAGGAGACCAACTTGGAGGTGTTCCACAGCAGGGAGCAAGATTGTAGGAAATGGAGCATGCCATCTGGTAGGAATATGCTGGAAAATCTTCAGCTTTCTCATTTCAACAAAAGTAAAAGTCTATTAATTCAGCTTCTTGCTTGGCTGAGAAATAAATTCCACAAGTCTCAAATTGCATCTGGTTTACTACATGTCTGGCTCTAATATGTACAATAAAAGCCAGACAATTTGGATGAAAATATTGTTCCTCTCTGAGCTTTTAGCAATTGGAGGGAATAATAGTGTAATTTGCTTCTTAAATTCAGAGTCCCTCCTTTTCACGGCTTCACAGTATTGTTCTGGAATACACAATCTATTTGGGCTTTTCCTTGGGTGGTGGCACAAGGACTAAAGATCTGTTCCTGAGAAAAAAAATGAAGTCATGGGAGAGATGATTCCCCAAATCAGCACACCTGTTGGTGGGACATTGTACCAAGACCATCATGATACAGCTTTCCATGCCTTGACTGACAAGATCTCTGCATCTTGTCCTTTGGGGGTATGATTGTCTTTGGCAGCTATTGTGGTATCTAATGATTGCACAATTTTGACTATACTCTCTTTTGTATGCTTCTACAAATACAATATATTTATGGCAGGAGTCATACTAGCACCTATTCTGTGCTCCCTACAGTGTTTTATACTGGTAAATATATAAGAAAAATTGTACAACTGTTCTGTTGATCAAAACAAATGTGATCGTCTTGGTCTTTTCGTCATGGTCACAAAATGGCTGCTGCATCTCTAGACATCAGATCCATATTTAAAACAGATATCAGGGAGCATTTGGTAATGCCAGCAACATCTATCATTTCCTTCATGAATAGCAAAAGGCTTTCTGTAAAATTCCCACCACCTGACTTCCAGTTATGTGTCATTGGCCAGAGCCATGTCATCATTGACCAGAATTATATCACATTTGCCACCTTGGCTACAAAGGAACTTAAGAATATGTTTCCAGCCTTCATTGTGGAAGTACAGAAGGGAGAATGAGTTTCAGGATGAGTTTTGGGTGTTAGTTTAGCCAATATACGGTTCTTGCCATGTGTAGGCAATGAACTTAGTACATAGTGAAGAGTCAATAAATTGTAACAGTTTCTAGTTACACATTTGTGAGGAAAAACTTATTCAGTTCATGAAAATTAATAAAGTATGACTTCATATCCTCAGATACAGAAAAAAAGGTACATAATTTAATTTAACCATTAGGCAGTACTTATTAAATTTAAATTCCACAGTGTCTATTTTGTATATTATGTTCAGAGAAAATATACTATTTATGCATGTGGATTTATAACATATAACTCATTAAGGGTTTTGAAAAATTATAATATCTTAACTGTGCTATCACTACAATAAACTAAAATAATTCATTTTTTTAATTGAAATTTAGATAAACATCTAAAGATAGATGGAAAAAATGCATGTGATCTGTGTAGGAACTAACCTGTTGCTCACCAAAGTCAAAGATGCAAGCCACACAGGGTCAATTTTATTCAAGACTATCACCAGTAAAGGCAAGCTTTTTCTTAACTGCTAAACACTGGGCTGTGACAGGATTTAAACTGTGTCGTGTAGATGTGTGTGTGGTGGGGGAGCTTCTCTGGGAGTATGAGCCATCCTGGTGAGGACCTAGGGACATCCCAGAAAATAATAAATCAAGAGTAATAAATCAAGAGATAATAAATCAAGAGATGAAGTCCAGATCCAGACCAGAGTAGTAAAATGCTTGCCAAAATGCCAAGCCAAATTGGAATGGGTGATATCTTGCAGCAGGTACTAGAAGGTGAAGCAAAAACCATGTTCTGTTGCAGTCAGACACGTGTCGATTGGAATACTGGCATTGCTGCTTAATAACCATGAGACGTTGGACAATTTGCTTAATTTCTCTGGATCTTAATTTTCTTAATTTATAGTGGAGAAATAATACATACTTTTCAGCTTGTGGTGAGAACTGAAGATAATGTAGGTAAAATAATCTAACGATTGTCTATCACAGGTAGGTAGCTATCTATTTTGAGATTCTCCAAAATGTCAGGACAGAAGCAGGACTTATCTGCAGACAGCTCAGATGAGAGCTGTTTCCAGAAAGCAGAAGGGAGGAACCAGGGAGAATGAGAGACGGAAGGAAGAAAATCCAATGCACGGGTGCTGTTATAGATCGAATTGTGTCCTTCCCAAAGGGCAGGTTGAAGTCCTGCTTCTCAGTATCTCAGAATGGGAACTTATTTGGATATAGTGTTGTTACAGATGAAACCAGGCAAGTTAAATGAGGTCGTATGGAGTGGAGTGGGTCTTTAATCCAATAGGGCAGGTGCCTTTCTAAGGAGAGGAAATTTGGCCATGGAGAGAGGGACAGTGGAGGGAATGCCATGTGATACCTGATACGGTGAATGCTGTGAATTGCCGCCAAGCCACTGTCAAAATATAGGAGAAAGGAATTAAAAGAGTCTTCCCTTCAGGCTTCAGATGGAGCATGGTCCTGCTGACACCTTGATTTTTTACTTCTAGCCTCCAGACTTATGAGACAATAAAGTTCTGTTGTTTTAAGCCACTCAGTTTGCCATGCTTTGTTACAGCAGCCAATGGAAAATAAGACAGATGCATTATAATGTTTACCATTGCGAGCAATGGGAAATCGACTTGGCTGGGACTGTCTAGGAAGCTTATGGAATGCATCTCAGAATTGGGAACCTGTAGGGCAGGAGTCAGAAGCATTCATTCGTGGGTTTCCTTTCTCCATTGATTGATGGTTGCCCCTGCATCATGAATTGCCTGGCAATTCCAGGTTGCACTTAGGTTTGTCAGGCCATTTGGCTGAGCAAACAGAGCAGGCTCCTTTTTTAAATAGAAGCTCCAAGGCAGAAAGCAAAAAGATGCAGGTTACTTACATGATGATAAATGCTGTCTGAACCACAGGGGTCACAGCCCTCAGGAAACAAGTCTGCCTTTTGCTGTGGCTAAACTCAGAGGCAAGCCACAGAGACTTGATGTTGGTGCTGGAGGTGTCTGCTATTTTTCAATAAATGTTAGTTTTTATTATAATGGTGAAATGAAAAGACATAAGCCAGATTTCAGTAGTCATGTCATAAGGACACAATTTAGAAACTAACAGAAGACTCGAAACAAGAAGTGATTATCAAGGTACTTAGGAAGTAATACCTTTGGACTGTGTGTTAATAGAGTGCATAGTTTTGAACCGGTATGATCTGTCTCTGCTGTGGCAATAATTTTATCTTCCTCAAGTGGCATTATTAGGCTGTATTAGTGAGTTGTAAGCTCATACAGTCATTGAGAATTCAGATCTTTCGGTGACTCATTTGGAAGTTGTACATGTTGAAAAGCACTAATCTGCCTATCTCCCACTCTTTTTGGAAATGTTAAGAAGTTTCACTGTTAGCACAAGAAAGAGAGAGGAAGGAAGGAACGAAGGGAGGAAGAGATGGAAGAAAAAACATGGCAACACAGTTTGACTTTCCTTGGAGCAGAGCAATAGAACTATTCTATTAAACTCTCTCCCCTTCTTTTCCACATGCAAAATATATAGTTCTACCTCTAAACCGTATCCCAAAACTCTCTATATTGTTCCATTGTCTATATCACCACCCAAGTCCAAGGCTTCTCTGTTTTGGACTGCTGAAATACCCTCTTTATTGGTCTTTCCGCTTTCACTCTGCGCAACCTGGTATCTTTTCTCCACAAAGAAACTAAGGGTGAAATTTTTAAATGTCAGCTGGTTCAAACCCTCTAAAGTCTTCTCATTGCACAATGAGTAAAGTCCGATTTCCTTTTACTGGCGTTCACAATCCTGTATCATCTGGTCCCAGGCTACCTCTATAATTTAATTTTTTAACCCTCTCTTTGTCACTTACAACAATTCAGCCATAAAGGCCTTTTTTCCGTTTGCTAACTCCCTGAGCTCTTTACCACCTTGAGAACTTTTCACTTCCTCAGGATTGGTGTGTTTTGTTTTTGTTTGTCTTTTTGTCTGTTTGTATTTTTCTTCCTAGAATGTTTTTCTCTAAATAATGGTTCTTATTATTCACATTTCATATACAAGGGCAACTTTTCAGTGCAGGCAGGCTGCTCTGGCTACCCAAAACTACCAATCTGTCACTGTCATCAAATCACATTATTTTAATTCCCTGCATAGTACTATTCACTATTCTAAACTTTTATTTATTACTTATTTATTTTGTCATTTATTTTCCAATTCCCCTTACTAGAAGAATGCTATGTATACGATAGTAGGACTTTTCATCTTTCTTAAGGCTTTACCCTCAGGAACTGGAACAGTTCCTGCCACATTTTCAGTGCTCAATTATTATTTGTTGATTTAATGAATGAATAAATAACTGTAGTGGTCAAAGGACATACTTTTTTCTTCCAATAACTTTTTTTAAAGATACTTAGATTACATAAATGTTACATAAAAATATAGGGGATTCCCATATGCCCTCCTCCCTATATCTCCCACATTTTCCCATATTAACTACATCCTTCATACTGTGGTACATTTGTTAAAATTAATGAACACATTTTGGAGCATTGCCAATAAGCATGGATTAAAGTTTGCATTGTAGTTTACACTCTCTCCAGCACATTTTTGTAGGTTATGGAAAGATATATAATGGCCTTTATCTGTTATAACAATGTCATTCAGGACAATTCCCAAGTCCCAAAAATGCCTCCATATTACACCTGTTTTTCCCTCTCCCTGCCCTCAGAACCTCCAGTGGCTACTGCCTCCACATCAATGACATAATTTCTTTCATTGCTAGAATCACAATAAGTCTATAGTGGAGTACCAGTAAGTCTACTTTAGTGCATAGTTCATTACCCAATCCTGATTATTCTGGGATGGTGATGCCCATTCTACCTCTAATTGAGAGGGGGCTTCGATCCCATGGGGCAGATGGATGGGACTCTCTTGCTTGCAGTTGTAGTCTCTCTTGGTTCTTGGGATGATTGTTGTCCACCATCATCTCTTTTAGTTGTCCTGGGTGAGTCCAATGAACTAGATAGTAGGTTGCCCATCTCTGTTGAGATTTAGGGCCCAGCTGGCTCATGGACAGCCCAAAGAGTTTAGTCTCTTGGATGTATACCTGTCAACCCTAGTATTAATTATAGGTTCAGATAGAAGGGACAGAAGAGCCATGTTTAGGGAAACCACAACTAAGCCCATCTCTGTCACACGGGGGAGCATGAATTGCAAAGTAGGGTCCTCTGGCAAGGCATCAAACTCCTGAGCTATCTGCCCTGACTATAGTGTCTGGATGTCTCCCGAGCCTTCACAAGCTCCCCTATTTGAGGTAGTATCTACTTTGGCAGTCAATGACATCCTGTTGAGCCATGTGTAAGTGTAACCTCTGGAATGACCTCCAGACTCACTTTGAAGTCTCTTAGCCATAAAAACTCTTTTGTCATTACCTCTTCCCTCTTTGGTCAAGGTCTTTTTCCAGTTGCATTGCTGGTTGCTGCTTGGTAGTAATCCCTTGGTGCCAGGGAGGCTCATCCCCAGGAGTCATGTCCCATGCCTAAGGGAAGGTAGTGCATTTAAATGCTGAGTTCAGCTTAGAGAGAGACCACATTTAAGCAACAAGGAGGATTTCAGGAGGTAATTCTTAGAACCCTATAATACTAGGCTAAGTTTCAATTTCAAGAGTAAAGATTCATAAGTATAGTCGTCATTATTAATGACCCATCAATGGATCATCTTCCTTCACTAGTCATTGCCCCTGTACTCAGGGGATTCTTGCTGTTCCATTAGAGAATGTGGCATTCTCTAGGATGGGAATTTGATATTCTTTTGGTTATTGTGTGAATCTCCACCCACTGTAACAATGCCCCAAACAACATTTGAACACATTTATATGCCTTATATTTATGCCAAGGTGAACCTCCTCCCATGTATCCCCTACCCCCACACAAATGATCCGCCCCTGTCATAGGTCATAGTTTTAATCCAAAACATCTTCAAAAATGAAGCCAATGAAATAGCCACATACAATTAATAAGAAAAGAAAATAATAATGATAGCTTTAAAAATAAGAAATAAAATACAAACATTTTTTTAAAAATTGGAATAATAAAAAAATAGTGAAAAATATTTTTAAAAATAAATTTCTTTTTGACATTATGTCTTTCATCAATGTAAGATCTTATGTCTTATATGTATGGTGACATTGGTTTCCATTTATTCCACCAGTGTCTTACTTATTTCATTTTGTCTTCAAAGAAGTTTTAGGTTACAGAAAAGTCATGTACAGAATACAAGGAACTCCCATACACACAACAACCTCCCCCTTTTCCCCTTTCACTTATTAACAACATTTTATATGTGCATGGTACATTTGTTACAATTGATGTATAAATATTGAAACCTAGCTACCAACCATGGTCAATAGTTTACATTATGGTTTACATTTTGGACCATACACTTTTTTAAATTTTGATGAAATTTAACATGGCTTGTGTCCATCATTGCAAGAGCATGTTGAACACTTCCATCACCTTCAAAATGCCCCATTTCCATCTATTCTATTCCTTCCTCCCCCTCCCTTTCAGACCCATGGCAAATTAATGGAATACTTTAAAATCTGTTGTCAAACAGGCATGGTCCTCAGTGATCAAACTTAGACTCTATGCAACACAGATTTAAATGTCCTTAAGATTTGTCCCAAGAAATGGGAAGGAATATATACATTTCTCAGCTCACTCTAGGGATCCAGATGATCTTTCAATTTAGGGATAATCCATGTCCCCTGCCTTTCCAGTGACTCTCATACCTGTAATGGTCAGCTTTGCATGTCTAACTAGGCAAGGCTCTAGTACCCAGTTATTCAATCAAACATGTTTTAATATAGGTAATGCTGTGGAGGCATTTGAGCAACACTACATTAGATAATTACCTAAAGATTTAGGTAATTAGATAATTACCTAAAGACTGTGAGCTAGCACTGGGCTTCTTAAATCTTCCTTGACATTCCTTGATATTCTGGCTATATAGCAGCTTCTCCAAGTATTTGTGATGAAGGGCCATTAATACCCAGCCCCATTATATATCACAGACAGATATTCTTTAAAAATACTAATAAAATGAATTATTAGAAAAAAATGGCCACACACATAGCTGTTATAACAATGTCAAATTGATACAGAAATTTCTAAATGTGCACTTTCAATTCCTGCACTTTTCTCTTTCAAAACCAGTAAAAACAATAAATGGACAAGCAGCAGTAGATGGAAAGCAATTTGCTAGTATTGCACTGCAGAATCAATAAGTCAATATGAGGTATTGGAGCAGTCAGAGTTCTATGAGAGAAACAGAACCAGGAGGATATATGTACATACACACACACTTATACATACACATATACATGTATACACATACATATATATTTTATATATTGTGATTTATTACAGGGAATTGGCTTATGCAATTACACTATTGTGGAGGCTGGCTATGCAAGTCTGAAATCTGTAGGGCAGGCCGTCTGGAAGGGCAGGCTGGAAATTCTAGGGCTGGAGCTGAATCTGTAATCCACAAGAAATATTTCTTCTTTCTCAGGGAAACCCCAGTTCTGCTCACAGAGTCTTTCAACTAATTGGATCCACCATCCTACCCATATTATCAAGGATAATATCTACTTAAATTCAGTTGATTGCAGATATTGATCACATCTTTAGGTAATTATCTAATGTAGTGTTTCTCAAACATGAGAGCAGAGAATTCTGTTAAAGAAAAGCAAAGGCTCCCAGATCCCTAATAAGTCCTTAACTAATTTGCAATATCAAGTTCTTGAATATTTACAAACAAAAAATACTCCTTATGTATATAGTTATACAGCTATAAAACAAAATAATTTTAAAATAAAATTACAAGAGTAATGAGAATTCGAGTAAATACCATCAATGTACAATAACATGCTTTACTGAAACTAAATTGATGGTTTCATTGGGTACTAATTGCTAATTTCATATGTTACTAATTGCTATGATGCAGGTTCTAATGAGTACAGCAATTTCTACAGCAGGGGTGAGCAAACTTCTTCTGTAAAGGGCCAAACAGCAACTATGTTAGGTTTTGCAGGCCATATGGTCCCCGTTGTAACTTTTCAGTTTGCCATTGTAGTGTGAAAGTGGTCATAAATACTACATATATTAAGGAGCATGACTACATTCCAATAAAATTTTATTTATAAAAATACCCAGTGGCAATGTTTTGCCAATCCTGGTCCTAGAGCTTACTGGCAAGAGTACATCTTCTTAGGAATATGATTGTGTTTAGTGCATGAGAATACCCTGATTTTCGTGCTATCTCTGGACTTTGAATAATTGTGTATGTATTCACTATACAAATTATTAGAAGAAATCTGAGAATAGTAATAGCATCTTGTAAAAAGAAATGACATCAAGATTAATGTTGTGAAAGCAAAACCAGAGGGCCACTTGAAAGAAACATAAAGAACATCTACAAAATAAAAAGAGTTTTTTTTTAGGGAATAGATGGTCCTGAATTTAAATATATCTGGCTGTAGGTTGTCACCAGGTTCTTAGTAAATAGAAACTGGAAGTTTTCATTGAAGTGTACACTTCCTTAGTAATAATAACAAATAATAATGCCTAGCATGTGCTGAGGGTTTTTTATATGTCTGACACTCTTTCAATTTGGGCTACTAAGCCGAGTTATCTGGCCTGTGCCTTTGCTGTTCCTCAATAAAGAATTCAAACTAAAATCTGTACAGAAATTAACTGCAAGTTAATTAATATATTTTTATTCTACTGTCTGACTTTATTTTTTATCAAAAATTAGTTTTCTTTATGCATCCATTAAAACTTCTTTGAGAGTCAAGATTCTGGTGGTCGAGATAGGCAAACCAGGTAGACAAAAATCATAAAAGGTGGCTTCAGCAAGGCTCACTTAAAGATGGGAGTGACAGGGTAAGTGTGGGCTCTCAGCTCTTACAAGGTGATACTAGCTAGAAACATCTCACACTGAGGCAGACTGACACACAAAAAAAGCATTTGGTAAATTTAAGGTTGAAACATATTTATTATTATTTGGGCAATGCCTACAACATCAAATGTGTGAATGGATGAGTTTAAATGTATGAATTTTTTTAGAATTGGGAGAAACAGAATGGTAAAGTGCAGGAGTTCAGAAGACGAGACTTAAATCCTAGCTCTAAATTGTTTGAGCAGTTTGCTTGGCTTCTCTGCTTTTCAATTTCTCACTCTTATAAGTTAACAATGATAATACCTACCACAGACAGTTTTTTTGGAGGGTTTAATGAGACTAAATGAAATTTTCTTGGGCAGGATAACTCTTGCTTCAATATAATATTAATGGTGTAACACTAAGCTGGAATGCTATTAACATGGACAAGGTTAGCTGTGGTTCTTAAAATAAAAGTAAACTAATTTTCCTAACAAATATCTTCTTTATAATCTCTTCCTACTATTTATTTAATTTTCACAACAATGTGATGAGGTGAGTTTTTTATTCCTATTCTTCAAAGGAGGAGAAATGATGCTCAAAGATGTTTAAAAAAATTGCCCAATGTCACCCATCTTGAAACCAGACATGTCCTCTTACCATCATTTTATATTGCTATCTCATTTTCTCCTTCTTCCTTCTTCTCTTTCTTTTCATTGTTCTTAACTTTCCTCTCTTCCTATCCCTTTTCTTCTTCAGTGACTCCTTGTAAGATCTTCATGACCAAGATTCCATAACTGAAACTAATAATGGAGTCACATGCCATAGGTAGAGCACAGTCAAAGAGAGGAAGATAGCTATTCTAAGCCTGAAGTCAGACTTTGTCTGCTAGGATGCCACCAACCTTGAATTTTCCCTCCCTAAAGAATGAACAGAGGGTCAGCACCATTGTTTAGGCACAGTGCAATAGATGGACACAAATAAGAATTTTTCATTCTTATATGAGGAAATTAAAAAATCAGTGTTAGATATTACTGTTATCTAGTTCAGTAAAGATCTCTAAAACTGCTTACTGTGTTTGTTGGCTGATACTTTCATAATTTAGACCGAGTCTTCATTTGGCACTAGTTCAATTATTTGTCTTCATCCAACTAAAGGATTTACTGATGGTCTGCTATGTTTCAAGCTCAGATGACCACATTGGTGAAAAAAGTAGTGAACAAGACAGATAAGGCCCTTGGCCTCACAAATGACACTCGTATTCTGGAAAGAGAAGACAGGCAATGAGAATACAAATAAAGAAATATAAAGTATAGAGTGACTGGGCATTTACAATAATTTAGCTAGTCACAGAAGAGCTCCCTATCTTTCAGAGTTCCAGACAAGCTAATATAAGGAAAGAGAGCAACAGCAGAAGAAGAAACAGATGGGGCAAGAGTCTTAAAGTAGGAATAAGTTTTAAACGTTAGAAAAACAGAAACAAGGCCAGTGTGGCTAGACCATGCTGGGTGATGGGGTCAGAGAGGTCAGCAAGGGTGTTCCACACAGGAAACTGTTGTTTACATTTTATTTTAAGTGGAATGGGAAGCCAACGAATTGCTGAATTAAGAAAATAATCTGATATATATTTTCAAGAGATCTCTCTGCCATATGGATTGCAGGAGCTCAAAAGTGGACATAGGGTGAGCAGTTAAGAGGTTCTTACTGTAGTCCAGGCAAGATCAGAGGTTTACTTAGACTGTGGTATAATAATAGACATGGAGAAACTTGAATAGATTTTGGTATGTTTTGAAAGTGCAGCTGGAAGACTTACTGATAGATTGGATATGGGGACTGCAAGAAGGAGTGAGTGTTTTGGGGCTGGAGCGTATATGGTAGTGCTGTTTCCTGAGATGAGGAAACAAGGGGATCAGATTTGGTGGGTAGAATTGAAAGTTTTGTTTTGCCATATCAAATTGGAGATGCCAGTCAGATTTTAGATATACAAGTCTGGAGTTTCTGGAAGAGGTCCTGGTTATAGTTATAAATTTGCGAGTCCTAAATACATAGATTTTGATGTATGCGCAGGACCACCTAGAGAAGTACAATAAACAGAGGGAAAGGGCTCTGCACTAAGCTCTGGGACGCTAACAATGGTAGAGTCTCAGGATCAGAGCATGCATGAGTCATTGGACAGTTTAATTTCCCTCTATGAACCATAAAGAATTATAAAGCTACAAAAGATTATCACACTTGGGAAGCCAAGTATTTTGCAGAGAATGCAACAATGAAGGTTATCTGGATTTGTATGGAATGGATTGATTAGCACCAAACCCACAGGCTATGTTAGAGACTTTTGCTCATTTAAAATATAAAATGAGAAAATGCAGAGTGTGGACCAAGGACATTTTCTGAAAAAAAAATCCACTTTACAAAAATAATATCTACATTAAGGGAAGTCATCTTGGAGTGACTGCATCATCATTTTGTGATTAGCACCCCAGGTTATATTTACTTAATCTGTTGAAAGTCTGAAGAAGCACAGCTCTCTTTGGCAATGCTGTGATGAGTAATGCTCCTAACAGAGTTATAAACGGAAACTAATTGGTTTATGTGATTGTTATTAAGTGCAATTTAACTTAGTCAATGGAATTTTGTTTGGCAAGGGTATAGAGTTATCTTTGCAGATGATATTTTATATTTTCACTTTTGAAATATGTTATGTGACTCTACTGAAGCCATGTATCTAAATAAACTTGAAGTAGTACTGTTCCCCTAGACACTATGGTCCAAGGGTTAATTTTAGAAAAAAAAAGTAACAATAAATTTCAGAATACACTTCATCTAATGGTATTTCCATCTAAAATATGTTCACACTCAGTTTTCATTTTTAACAGTCTCCATGTATGACCAAGGCATTTAAATCAGTTAATATTTCAGTGGATTCTAAGTCCATATCACAGTTGTCTAAATGGATTTCAATGCCACCTAATGAAGAAATAAATGACTTATCATGAAAACTAGATTTGACAGGAATACCAGAAAAACCTGGTTAGTTAAGTAGACAAAATTCAACTGAGGCAGTCTCCTACAATATTTGTTATTCTTCAAGTATAATTGTTTCTTCCCAATCTTCCAAAATATAGGCTGGCTGAAATTTAAAATTGATATTCACATATGTGTACTACAAGTCAATAATTTGTCTGAGCTATATATATTGTAGTTCCCTCAAATTCATCATCAGCTAAATCAAATATATTTCAAAAATAACATATACACCCCCACTCATATTTCAGCTTTTCATATATCATCAATTCTCCTATATGATATAAAGAACTTGAGAAAATTAAAAATGGCAAAGAAGGGTGATTTCTTAACCCTTGCCATTTTGAGCTTTTCTTATCACTCTCCAGACTTTGAAGAAAACATGGGTGTCTTAGTTTGCCAGGGCTGCTATGAAAAATACCACACAAGTTCTCTTAAACAACCAGAAGTTATTGCCTCACAGTTTTGAAGGCTAGAAGTCCAAAATGAAGAACTCAACAGGCTAGGCTTTCTCCCAGAGTCTGAAACATTCCAGTGCCAGCTTTCAGCAATCTTTGGGGTTCCTTGGCTTGCGCTTCTTTATCCATTACATGTTTTCTCCTTTTGGATTCTAGTCCTTCTCAGTCATATGTCTCTGTCTAGATTTCCTCTCCTCATAAGGACCTCAGCCAAAAAGATTAAATCCCACCCTGATTCATTTTGGCTCATCTAAATAGGATCTTTGAACATCCTATTCACAAATGAGTCCATGTCTTAACTAATTAAAACACCTTCAAATGTCCTATTTATAAATGGATTCATACCCACAAGACTGGATGTTAGGACTCAAACATGTCTTTATGGGATGCATGATTCAAACCTAAGCAATGGGAAAGAGAAATGTGAATGGCAAGTGGAAATTCTGACATTTCTTTATTAACTTCTGAATAAGGCCCTTTTTCCAAAATAAGCCACATTTTAGCATTTGGGATGCACGAGGCTCAGCTAATGGCTCAGCCAATGATCAGTTTGACATGCATAAGGCTGTGCATGTATGTCACATTCGAGCTTCTTTTGAACATGCAAATTTACCAGGTGTGAAAATCACCCCTCACACTAAAATGGACAAAACAAGTGTAAGGGCCAACTATGGAAAACGGCAATGCTTTTCATAGACTTCCACCTTTCCCCATACTTTGGCAAGTGCTGACTTACTTCTCAGAGATCCTGCAGACTAGATTTCATACCCATTTGGGCAACAGCATTAAATGAGTTCACACTCCTGAACCCTACAACTGTTCCTTATAGCAGCTGAATGCAGTATTTACCTTATAGATTTCAGAGCTAAGGAAATGTAAGAGATTTATTACAGACCCTATGAGACAATCAGAGCCCTGATTGCTTAAGGGTCCTAAGGATCATGACAAGTTCACCTTGTAAAGCTGAGTCATTAAAAATTCAGCTTTCTTGATTTCAAGACTATTGAAAAAGGAAAGAGAAATATAGCTGATTGATAAGTATTCACTATAAACAATATACCATTGTAGGCCTTTTCCATAATTAAGTCACTTAATGTTTACCAAAACCATGGGTACTACTTAGTATTCTTCCTCTTTTACAGATAAGGAAACTCACATTCCCAGAGGCTACATTTCATGGCCAAGATTACACAGCTAATAATTACTAGTTCTGAGATTTAATCAATGTTCTTTTCAGCAAAGTATGTAGCTATCAGATTTTGGAGAAAAGGACTTGTCCATTTCTACGGGAGTTAGAATTTGAAAATGATTGATATAGTTGATATTCTCAGCCATGATAAGAAGGAATCACTCTTTCACAGTGCTTTACGCATTAGAATAAAACAGAAAACCAGAAGACTCAGGTATATGATGCTTAGGTAATCATATTTTCTTGACATCTGAGATTTAGCCTTACGTCTTCTGACCATTTTAACAATCTGTCTAAACTAATGCATTGATTTCCTTCCATATGAATCCTGATAGTATTTTTACATATGCAACTTGAAGCTGTCCTGCTGAATGTATGCAATGATAATACAGGACTGTAAATGCAGAAATGGTGCTGAGTATTTACTGATACCACTAGAAGCCAGGGCCTCACGCATAGTAGATATTTAATAAATGTCTTTTGATGCTAAAAGTGAACTTAGGACATCCATTGAAAGTCATGCATTTCTTCTCTCTCATAAAAGTATAAAAAATAAAATAAATCTTGGTCCAGCAGTAGGATGGGGAATTGAGGCAGTTAAGACAATAAAATTAATATTATTGAACTAATGAAAATGCTCTAATGATTGAAGTGATGAATGCACAGCTATGGGATTATACCAAGTGCCATTATTGTACCCTTTGGATGAATTGTATGCTTTATTAATAAATATCAATAAAATTGGTTTGTTTAAAAAAAAAGACAATACAGAAGTTAATGCTATATTAAAGTGGGTATAAATTAGATGCTCTCAAATACACTTTCATTGTGTAAAAGTTCCTATGGTTTCATGCCACTTAGCAGGTAAAATATAAGAGGGGCACAATGCTTTTCTTAATTTTGTGTCAACTTACTTATCTATTGTCACCTTCTGCTACTCTGACATGATTTATACTGTCCTCAATGGGCCAGACAACCTCACAACTTCCCACCTTTGTTTGTTCTGCTGCACTGCTTGAACTGTCATTCTCTCCATACCTACATGTCCATGTTTTACCCATCCTTCATTGTTACACTCAAAAGCCACTACTCTGAAGAACTGTTGGGCTAACCAATAAACTAATTCCCCCTGTCTTAAACCACCATAATATTATGAGTGCCATTTGTGACCTTATATGTTACTTCATTGTTTGTTTACGCTCCCCTATCAGATTAAAATTATTTATAATAGAAAGTTGCTAACTCCTGACAGTTTCTTTCAATATTACATAAATATTTGTGTATGTGGTGTGACATGCCACCTACTATAATCTCTCAAGGTCTCTATCTTACATTTGCTGAAAATATAAATTAGAAATTAAAGCATATAAAACATTTGCCATTGACTTAATTAATTAACATGAGTATAATACTCTTGATATATAATTTCTTTCCCTTAGGACTTTTTAGACAAAAATTAATGTCCTTTGGCACTGCACGTCGCTTTGGAGAAGTCTGAAGTCAGCTGATTATAATACGATTTAGGTAACTTGCTTTTTCTGCCTGATTGCCTAAAGAAAAATTTCTTTGTACTTGAAAGTCAATAAATTAAACATGATGCATATTTGTGTTAATTGTTCCATATCACATTTTGCTAAATATTGTCTATTCATAAAATCTGTCAATTTCATTTGACAATCATTTCAGGGAAATGTTCTTCTATGAAGAGTTTGAAAACATTCTCTTTATTGATTTTTAAAATGTTTTCTCAAGTTGAAGGATACCAGTTTTCCTTATCATGTGTCTAATTGCCTTAATCTTTTTTGGCCTTTCTCACCTGCATTATTTTTGGTTACCACAAGCCTTCTTGTCTGTCATAATTTGATTTTCCAGCTGGCTCAGTTTGGTTCCTTGCCGTTTCCCATTTATTTATCAATTTCCTTCCTCAGGTTTTCAATAAAACTTTGCATTTTTGTTGTTAGTTTATTTTTGTGACTTTAAGGCTTTATTGAATTCATAAAGTAATTATATTTGTTGTAGAGTGTAAGCACTTGTGAAGAAATTTTTTGTTCTTTCTTTTATTTTTCCTTTTAGATTCGGTTACGCCTGAAATACATTGTTGCTATCCCTCCTTTTTTCTTAGCTAAGTTTTTATAGTTACTCTGCCAATTTGTTTAAAATTTTGCTCATTCCTGGGTGGTTCTGTCCAGAATTTTGTCTTTGCTATACTAAGGCGGACTTCTGGAATACTAAATCGTTTACTTACGTATCCAGGACTACTTTGTGTTCCTTAACAAAAAAGTGATTTGAGGGTTAAGTATTTAGTGCTATGTCCAATCCTCTGTAGTCTAGCAGGATGGGGAAGGGGGGCCATCTGGAAGAGTGGTTGTGCATTGTTTTTAGATAATCTAGATCCTTCTCTGTCTTTTGATGCTTACTTAAGTGTTTTTTTGTTTGTTTTTTGTTTTTTTAGTTAAGTGTTCTTTATCAAGGTTTATTTTTCCTAGTTGTAAAGTATAATCCATTTTTAAGGCATAGTAACACTGGGCTTTTGATTATTCACTCAATTCAAAGTAGACCCAGAACCTTGAGACTCCTTCTTTAACAAAGTTTTCCAAGAACTAAATCTACTATTCACCAGCAATCATGGAGGGAATTTAGGGTATACACTTGGTTTGCTTCTTTCCAAATTTTGGAAAGGATCTGTCAACTTAATTAGTAAGGCTTCTAGGGTTAACAGCTATGTCAAGATGTATAAGCACTTTAACTACTCCATAAATTTATGTTTCGTTACTTGACCTCAAATTTGTGAAGCACGAGATGGTTCTTTTTTTTTCATATTTGGTTGCTGCTGGTAAATTTTTCTTCATTTATACTATTGTTTTTATTCATTTAATTGGGTTCTTGATTAGAGGAAAGAAATTCTGTTAATCAACTTTATTATCTTAATCTGAAGTCACTTTTCATTTCTTTTCAGATAATCCCCCTACTGCCTTTATAAAAGCCCCAATTCTAGTATTTTTAAACAGAGTTTTTTAAATACTTTAAATCATCAACATTTATAATCACTATTCTAATGGCTATCAGGCAAGATAAGAAATCTCCTGAAAGGAAGCTTTGCAAAAGTTAACTTTCTTTTGGGGAGTGCCGCCACTAGCATTAGTACTATCTTAGGCACTGTCAGAAGAAAGACATTTGCAATCACTATCTGCAAGAATAAAGTCATTTTGTTGACTAAGGAAAAATAAAATTCAAAACCTTAGGAAACAAGATCACATTTAATTTTGGTAAAGTAGAAAGAGTGAAAATCAATGGGATAATCAGTGATATCTGAAGAAGCAAAAGTTACTTCAGGAAGCAATTGGAACTTAAATCATCCTTTGAAGGTTTTTGAAAGAGGGTGAATTTGAACAGGATTTCAAAGAATTGGTGGGATTTGACTTCTGAAGAGAGGAGGAAATGGTATTTGAGGTGATGGTTTCATTGTGAGCAGAGAAGAGGGAAAGCTTGGCCTCTTTTTTGGATTCGTCAAGTTAATAAGTTTCACTACAGTGTACAATACACAAAAACGGAGAATGTGAAATGATGTTAAAAAGAGAGATTTTAAAACTCAACTTTAGGGGCCTTATGACATTAACCTTTAGCTTTAGTAGCTGCCTCCTGTGTTAGACTCTATGCTTCTCAGTTGAAACATTTAGATCCCTTTCTTCCTGTTTAGAAAATTAAGCTTTTCGAGCAATGCCAACCTCATCTTATTGAGTTCAGATTCTTACAGGCCCACATTAGTAACAAGAGATTAGAGGTGTGAACTTCCTCAATTTATGTTAACAAGGTGCTAAATGAGAAGAGCAATTATGGCTACCCCTGAATGTCAACTTTCTGCTGCCTGAATATCAAACAAATGAGTTTGATCAGGGTATGGCCCTAGTTCTGTGGCATTTATTGGATTCCCAGCTGAAAAATATTGGATTCCTGAAGTGTGGGTTGTGGATTCTCTAGGGTATTGAGGAATTTTGTGGGTTTGCTATAAATGCCCCAGATGTTTTCCAGAGCACCTGGCAATAAATTCCAGCCCCTTTGACTTCCCATTTCTTCTGATGCCGGGTTATTAAATATGAAATATTGCATGGTGAAATTCTCATAAAACAGCCTAATTAGTAATAGGAGGAAGTGAGAGCAAGGGTACATGTGGGAAGGAAGGGATCATGGTGGGGATAAAGGACAGGGATCTATAATTGGAAAAGCAAGGAATTCAATCCCCTTCTAGTTGTTCATCACCTTGCCTGGCTTAGCCTAACCACTCTTTTCTGCTGCTCTGATAACCTTCTCTCCTTGTTCAGGCTGTTCTTTCTGCTTAGGGAGTTTTGTTTTGTTTTGTTTTAATACACTTTTATGTTTTAGGCTTACATAATAAGTGTGAAGATACTACTGATATGTAAGATAATATCAGGACACAGACTCAAGTTAGTAGAGGGAGGAAAGAGATTTTGATTATGTTGTGTTTGTGTGTTTTTTGGAGAAAAGGAGTGCTCACTGGGATGTGAAGACTGATTATTTCAGGTAGGAAGTTTATTGAGAAGCTCTCCCAGCCCCAACATAGGGGTCTGAAGAATAGACCTCAGACCGCCCATGGAAGGTGGTGGATATAACTTTATACAGTACATTGACAGGTGGGGAAACATTAGCCCATGGGGAAGGGGCCAGTAAGGGGCTGTAAAAGTGAATTCTTCCCTAGTATGGCTAGTGGGTAGTGGGCTAGGAGATAGGGTATTCTTGGAATGCGGGAGGGGTTGGTGGCTAGGCCAGAAAGGGGTGAAGGTCCTTATCTTCTCCGCTCCCACTGTGACATGGCTCCTTTTGTTCATTCTTGGGGGAGATAGGCTGCCACCCAGCATGTGGGCTGTGGGTTGCTCAAATGGTCACATAGTCCCTGGATGGAGGGTGCCTTTCTTTATGTCACAGTCTGTTAATCATACACTTTGAATTTTGCAATAGGGAACCTTTAACACTATTGTTCTCTAATGCTTTTCCAATTTTCATCATCCTCAATGTAATGCCTTAGTTTAAATTCTCAAAAGTTCTGCTAGAATAAGCTTACTAAAATGATAATGTGACTCAGGTCCTATATATATATTGCTTTCTGTGCCTACAACATGCCATTCAAAACATAGTCAGTGGATATTTTTCTGGTCTAGAAAATATTTTCCCAGTATTCAAAGCAAGAAGATGCTTGCAACAGAATATAAATCCATTACATCACTGAGTTTTTTTCAGCAAGACAATTTTGAGGAAGAAAGCTGTACATTGATTTGCCTTCTAGTGCCATTTTCGTGTACATTTGCCTTGCCTTGTTTATCTGGAAGATCACTGCTTAGTCTTCAAACCAGCTATACACATTCTTTCCCCTTTGAAATTTCTATAAGCAGAAAAATTTTATTCTCCTAAGTCCACTTTTTCTTTAGGTCTCAGACAACCCCCAGAATATAAGTACCTTGAGGGACAAGATTCCTAAACTTTATTGAAAGAGTCAAGCTCACAGAAGAGGGTTTGTAATGTAATGTGCATTGAATTACAGAAAACTCAGTTATACTGAGTTCAATTGAAAAAGGATGAACCCTAGTTTCCATTACCAGGTCATGAAGGACAGGTGTTATACCTAATGGGATTTAGGATTTTAAAATTATAATAACAAATATTAATGTGATTGAAAGTGATGGAACCCAAAAGAGCATAAAATGGATAGAAATTTGCCTACATCCTCAGCTCCTTGACAATGTTTTAGTTTGATCTTTTACTTTGTATTTTTGTTTTTTACTGTCTGTTATTTGTGATGACAATGATATTTTACTCTTTGGTTGGTGCCTTGTGTATTTCAAATGAAATATAGAAAATATTTGATTTTTTTATTTTAATCTTGAAAGCTCCATTTGAAAGAAGAGAGTGTAATAATAGATGGGAAATAGGATTCAGTTACTATGTTCTAGTCATGTACCCTTTATCAAATAATAATAACCCCACAAGCAAAGCAGTATTCATTGGACCAGATCAAGTACCCATCCATCACTGTAATAGATAGAAGAACTCTAAGTTATAGTCTTAGGTGTCTAGAGCAGTGGTTCCCATAAAGGGTGATTATTTTTCCCCAAAGGTGATATTTGGTAATGCCTAGAACAGTGGTTCTTAACCTTTTTTGTTCCATGGGCCCCTTTGCTAGTCAGGTTATATATTATTTAATAAATATATCACACCCGCACCAACACGTCCCCACAAGAATAGTGTTTTTTTGAATTTTCAATTCAAGCTCACAAATCCCCTGAAATCTTTCCACGGACCCCTGGTTAATAACCCCTGGCTTAGAGACATTTTTGGTTTTAACAACAGGAGCAAGTTGTGTGCTACTGATGTCTAGTGCATAGAGGCTAAAGATTATGCTAAGCATGCTATAATACACAGGAAAGCCCCTATGACTAAGAATTATCTGGTCCAAAATGTCAATAGTGTTAAGATTGAGAAAATCTGGCCCAGAAGAATATTAAGAGGTCAACAGATTTGTTGACAAAAAGAATCTATGCATGGGGACAACTGAAGTCTTAAGTGTTATGTGTTAGAGAACATAAAAGAGCGCCTAACCCAAACTAAGTCCTCATAAATTCTTTCTAGAAGAAATAACCTCCAGTTAACTCTCAGTAATGAGTAAGTACGGGTGGAAGGGGTTTAATTAGAAGGTTTAACTGTGCACAAAAATCCATAAAGTATGAACTAGGTTGGTATATGAAGGAAATTTCAGGCAGTTTGGTATTAACTGAATGTAAAGTGGAGAGCTGGGTGGAGATGAGGGACTGGAAAGGCTTTCTAGGTGAGGTGACGCAGGTGACATCTAAACTGAATCCTGAGGGATGTCACGGTAAGCTAGGTGTGTTAGTCAGCCTAAGGGGTGCTGATGCAAGTTACCAGAAATCTGTTGGCACTTATAAAGGATATTTATTTGGGGTAGAAGCTTACAGTTACCAGGCCATAAAGTTTCTTCCCTCACCAAAGTCTGTTGCCACGTGTTGGAGCAAAACAGCTGCCGACGTTTGCCAGGGTTCAGCCTTCTCGGGTTCCTCTCTTCCTGGGGCTCTGTTTCTCTCTGGGCTCAGCTCAGCTGTTTCCTCCACAAGGTCAGCTGTAGACTATGAGGCTCTTTAGGCTTTGCCTCTCTCCACAAGGCCAGCTGTGAACTGTCAGGTGAACAGCTCGTCTCTTTTCCCGGGGCCTTCTCTCCTTCCTCACAACCAAGCTCCTCTGTGCTTACTTCCCCGGGGCTCCAGCATTAAAACTCAGCATCAGAACCTCAACTCAAAACTCCAACCTACTCCTCTGCTCTACCATGTAGCTTTTTTGTTTTTTTGGTTGATTGTTTTTAAACAATTTATTGAAGTATATCATTCATACATGAACATACATAAACTATAAGTGTTCATTAAACATTGTGAACTTACAAAACAAACATGCATAACATCATGCAGGGCTCCCACACATCGCCCCCCACAAACACCCTGCATTGTTGTGGAACATCTGTGAACAAATCATGAAAGAGCATCGTCAAAGTATTACTACTAACTATTGTCCACATCTTCCTCCCTTACACATTTTTAAAAGGATTAATTTATTTACTTACTTACTTATTTACTTTTATCCATTTTTACCACCACCCCCCCATTTTTGCTGTTTCAGTGTCCATTCGCTGGGCAACTCTCTGTGTCTGTTTCCTGCCCTCTTTTCTCATCCTTCTCCTCCTGTCTTCACTGAGATTCAATCCTTGGAACCTCTGATGTGGGAGAGAGGTGTCCTACTGCCTGCGCCACCTTAGTTCCTGGTTTTTCGGTGCATCTCGTCTTGGCTCTCCCTTTTGTCACTTTCCTTTTACGTCATCATCTTGCTGCGTGGCGTGCGGGCCCTGGAGGCACACCCTTGCACAGGGCCTGGCGCACAGGGCCTGGCTCTATCATGTAGTTTCATCTCTGAGTCTTCACCCACAAAGGGGTGGGGACTCAACGTCCTACTGACGTGGTCCAGTCAAAGTCCTAATTATAACTTGATGACGCCCAAAGGAACAGACCAGTTTACAAGCATAATCCAATACCTAATTTTGGAATTCATAACTATATCAAACTGCCACACTAGGTGACAGTGAAAAGTGGTAAGGCATTCATTCCAGGCAAAGAAAAAAGTTCACAGAACAGAGGTGAGTAAGAGTTTAGAACATTATGCATTTCAAGTTGTCCAGAATAGTTAGAGCATATCGTACGAGGTAAAGAGAGTGGTGGGGAACAAGGCTAGAAAGGAGGGATTAGGGGCCATAGGTTCATGAGGTTTCCTCCATGGCAATGCTGAAATGGACTGACCAGGGATGCCATTGAAGGTGGTTGTAAAGCAAGGGAGTAACCCCATCAGATTTGTGCCTTAGGAAAATCAATCTGTCTACATAGTATAGATGGAAGGGCCACTTTTGGAGTCAAAGAGAACAGTCAGGTTATTGCCAGGGCTATTTAAGCAGGAGTCACTGTGGGTCTACTGCCTTCTTAACTTCTTACAGGAAAATGTTATCTGCATTTTACTTTCAAAATGTGAGGATCAAATATCCATGTAACAAATATTTTAAGTGTCTCCCCTAAGCGTGCCACCATTCTAGGAAATGTGGACATGCAGTTGAATCAAATATGGACTTTGACCTCCAGGAGTTACAGGGGAGACAGAACTAAAACCAAAGGTAAGAAATAATGCATGCCAGGAGAAGGGTGCAGGTACTTTGCTATGGGAATGCAGAGTCAGTGGAAGATAACTTCAGAGTTGCTGAGCAGGCTATTAATATCATAACTTATATTAAAATAATCAATGATAATTACTAAGCACTTACTAGTAATGCTAAGTGCTTCACGGGTCGCATCTCTTTTAATTCTTACAATGACACTGTGTTATGCATCTCCATTTTACAGGAGAGGAAACTGGGGTGTAAAGAAGATAAGGGATTTGCCCAAGGGCATTCAACTGTTAAATGATAGAATCAGAAATCAAACCAGGTGTGGATGAAATAGAAAACAGTAAGAAGGGTTAAGATGGCAGAAAAAGCTACCTCTGGGGAAGAAATAGCATTATTATGGGCACTGAAGTAGGGGATCCCAGGGTACATATTTTTGGAGAAAATAGAATATTTTCCCAAGAACCAAGGTTGGGTAACAGGTATTCAAATAAGCTAATTTTTCAAGCCTGATGAACACAAAAAAATCTAGGAACTTTTTTTGCACTTAGATTTTTCTTTTAACACCATACCAATTACAAACTTTTCTCCTAAGGTGAGGTATCCACAGCCTTGCATTGTTTTGTTCCAGCTCTCTGAGGTGGGCCATCTTGAATAGATTAAAGCAATTAGTTGATCACACATTTCCTAATTGACAAAAAATGTTAATAGTATCTTCAAAATCCCTCACTCCCTAGCTGCTAGTGGAGCATGCAGGAAGCAGATGCCAAAGACAGCTTGGAAACTTCCAAAAGCGTTGGAAACAGCAATTACTATTAGTCCCTCTATCTGCCGCAGCCTGAGTTGGCATCACAAGCAGCCACGAGCGCTTGCCAAGGGGCTCAGGTGTCATTCTGAAGAAACTATTTACCTATAAAACTATTCAGTGGCTGTTACTTCCCTTCAGATTCTAAGACATAAAGAGAGAGACAGAGTATATGAACAAATGTTAGAGTCGTTCCAACAAAAATGTTGTCTTTAACAGTATAACAGAAAGTTCATATTAAAGATTGGGCATTGGTCAAAAAGATTCTAGTAAAATTATGTGCCAATTGAACATTAGTATTTCTAGGTGCACACTTCCTCTGCCTTAAAAAGTGAGGGTGAGAGGAATGTCCTGAGGAAAACTATGACCTGTAGTCCTCAAGCTAATGCCAGCCGTATCTCGCCCTTCACCCCCAGCTCTCTGAGCTTTGACCTCTGTGAATCCATCATTTTCTTGCTTACTTCTGCCACTATCCTCCCTGCTGGAGTTCTACTAATTTTTCTTATCCATGGTCCTCTCCTCTAAACTGTCTTCCCCTTCTCTCTTTCGGGCATTGTTATTTATTTCCCTTAGTTACACCTTTCACAAACCTCAATTTTAATTCCTATTCTTAAGTCTGTTCCTGTTTGAACACCTATAATATGCATTGTGATTATTTATTTGTGTATCAGGGTCACCAATTAGACTTTGAGCTCACCAAAACTGACTCAGGATCTGACACATCCTGGAAATGAATTAATGGTAAAATAAATGAAAAAAAAAAAAAAAGGTTCTTTAAAAATGTTTCAATTTTTTTAAGTCCCCATATTTGGGGGGAGGGTGGTATTTTCTCTTTTTTAGCAGAATGTGGGTTGTTGTTAAATCTAGGCTCAAATCCTGATGCCTGAACTTTTTATCTGTATTATTTGTGGAATTTTATTAACCATTGCAAATTATGAACATCAATGATGACTGTTTTGTGGAGTTATGAGAAATAAATGAGATGATGAATGTAAGGGCCTTATCTCAGTGCCTATTACATACTGAACTCAATAGATATTGACTATCAATATACTTGTTATATTTAAAAATCGGGCTAGTCTCTTGACTATCCCTGAGGCATGCTGGGCTCTCAAGGGCTTTTGTGCTACTGTCTTTCCCCTCCCTCCCTCCCTCCCCCCACGCCCCTGAGTGACAAAGCCTTACCCATTAAATAAGACAAATCGTTTTGCTTCTAGCTCTTTACTAAATTCTTTCTTGATTATCCCAATCCATGGGTTAGCATTTGAATATGAACGAAGACTAGAACCCAGGACTCCAGTTTTGAACACCTTGATGCTCATTTTGAATAGTCCAGATTGAGAACAAGATGAAACAGAGGTGGAAAATAACAATGGTAATATTTTCAGGACTAAAGAAAAACTCAGGGAAACAAGCAGACTGTGAGGAGCATGGTGAGCCTAGAATTGAGTTAGACCAGGGGTCACATCTGGGTCCTCCAATCACTTGAGTAACAGAACACCTCCGAGGAAGGTTCATAATCTAGAGAAATTGGGTGTTTTTTTGTTACTCTGTTGTTGTTTTCTTAAATTTTTATGAAAATTTTTGCATATACTCAAGATAGTCTATTACAAAGTATTCCCACATTCACATCACCAAGATTCAACAATGATCAAGATTTTGGCACATTTGCTTTATGTATCCCATTTGTCTTTCCTTTTTCCTCCATGAAATATTTTAAAGCAAATCACAGACAATACATCATTTCAACTCTAAATACTTCAGTAAGACTATCTAAAATGAAAGCTTTTCCTTGAAAATCTCATGACCATAACTAAGGGAAATTAACCATATTGTACATAACCATATTCATGTTTCCTAAACTATATTGAAATTCATTTTTGTAGTTGATTTCATATAAGGATGTGATAAGATCCACCATTACACTTTATGGAATCATCTCTCAGAAGTTTTTTTTCTTGCCATTGATTTATTGCAGTCACCATGTGACATATCCCTTAAAATGAAAGTTTGTCCTAGAGACTTGATCCTATTTATGTTTGTTTGTTTGTTTGTTTTGTTTTGCTTTCTGTTGTCCTAAAAAATCAAACCAAGAATCACACATGTCTGTTTTCCCACTCCCAGGGAGGTGAAGTTCAACAGTGTGTCCAGGTTGTGATGACCTGATGATTCCATTAAAGTTCATCATTGATTTCTAGCTAAGGGTTTCATCAATTGTTGTCAAAACTAATTGCTTTATTTGGGATTGCAAAATGGTGATTTCCTAATTCCATTAATTTGCTGCGGTTTTTCTGTAGAAAAGAACTCATCATCAACAAACGCTGCTTGGCTACATTAAAATAGAGTTCATGCTGAAATCGCAGAATTCATGCTTACTTTTTCCCTTTAAATGGTTATTTTTTTTGAGAAAAGAGTTGGTGTCCTAATAAATTTTGATGTTGCCCAATGAAGTTTGTGTTGTTTGTTAGTATGTTTGGTTCTTCCTCATTTTCCCTCTGCAGCAAGGTATATTTAGAGGTTTCATTTTCTTTGTCAGAATATTAGTTTTTAAAATAATTTGTATTTTAGGTTGTAATGGGAAAGTTTACTGACTTTATGTAATTAGATGTTAAGGAGAGGGAAAATAATTCTTTTTGGTTGTTATTATATGAATACTTCATACAGCTTGATAATATAAAAAAGTGCCTCTTTTAATTTGATTTTAATCAGCCTTTCTTTAAACATGCATAATTGGTGAGATCCTATGAGTAAATTCTTGTTAAATAATAAAAATCTTATTTACATGCATTTTAATATTTTAAAACTACTAGTAATTTATGTATTTTTCCTTAGAGTTACCTAGAACAGTAAGCTACATGTGGAATTGTCCACACTAATTCTTGATCACGTCTTATTTATATGTTTAGGACCTGTAAAAAAATCTTCTCATAAAAGTTAGTTATCACTATTATTATTGCTATATGTTGTCCTATATCAGGTCAAAAAGAAGGAAATAAGAAGATAGTGAATACTATTTCATCTAATTTTTCCACATAATTTATATGTTTTTAATGATGATGCTGATGAATGCTAACTTGTACTAAGTTCAAATAATGTGCCCATCAACAGTTTAAGTGCTTTACAGGCATTTGCTCACATATCTTCACAATCACCTTATTCAGGGGAAATTATTATCATCCTCATTTTACAGATGAGGTCATTGAAACACTAAAATGCTGAGGAAGTAGTCTAAAGTCACACTAGCAAGTAGTAGATTTAGGATTCGAACCCAAATACACCTGTTAGGAACCCTGTACTGTTTTCTCTGTTTTTGATTTTGAAATTCAGAGAAATTAACTTCCCAGGTCATAAAGTTGGTGAGTGGCTCAGTTTGAATTTGAACTTAGTCTGTGCTGTCCCAAAGTGTGTACTACTTACACTATACCATAGTGTTTGCAATTTTGCAATAGAGACAAGACTGAACACCAAAACTGAGTTGCATTTTGACTAATCTTATGATAAATGCATGATTCAAATTAGAAAAGCTTGGAGGAGCATTGTTGCACACTAAAAATTTTCACTGAATCATTCAACAAATATTTGTGAGCATATGCTATGTGACAAGTTCATTTCTAAGTGTTTTGGAATCAGCTTATATGTTAATAGGGAAGACACTTTTTATATAAATGAATATATAATGTCAGAGATTATTAAGTGCTCTGAAGAACAGTAAGGTAAGATAATGGACTGGACACAACTTTTATGGGGGAGACTCTTTTAGGAAATAGGATTGAGGAGGTTCTTTGAGAATGTGACATCTGAACAGGGATCTGAAAGAAAGGAGGAGGTGAAACTTTAGGGGAGGAAAAAACAACTTTAAAGACCCTGGGGCAAGATAAGTATGTGTGCTGGAAAGTCCTCAAGGTAAAAAATGACTTCCTGTCTCCTTGTGTCAAAACCTTTGTGTAATCTCATTCCTTTGAGCACAGGTGGGACTTGTGACTTGCTTCTAACTAACAGAATATGTCAAAGTTAATAGGATGTCATTTCCACGTTTATGGTATATTATATAAGACTCTGACTTAGGAGACTGAAAAAAGAGACTTTCCTTCACAGGTTTTGGAGAAACATTTTGCTATGTTGTAACTTCTGATGGAGGGGACCACATGGCAGAAAACATTGGGTGTCCTATAAAAGCTGTTTCAATCCTACAACCTCATAGAGTCAAATTCTACAAACAATCATATGAATTTGGAAGAGGACTTGGAATTTCAGGGCAGAATCCTGATCACAGCCTTGTGAAATCCTGAACAGAATACCCAAGAAAAGCCACAACTGGTTTTATGACCCATGGAAATTGTGGGATAATAAATGTGTGTTGTATTAGGTTGCTAAATAAGTGGTAGTTTGTTACATAGCAGTAGAAATGATTGGAGAGTGTTATAGGAAAACAAGAATTCCAGGGTAGCTGAAAAGAAGGCAGCAAAGAGGGAGAGCAGCAGTGGAGGAAATGGCCAGTGATCAGATTATAAGAAGAGTGATGCTCAGAGTGTGGTTCAATGACTGCTGCTGTCTCTGAACTATCAGTCCAACACAGTGCCTGTAAAAAATCTGCCCATAAAAGTTAGTTATCACTATTTTTATGTAAAAAGTGATAGCAATCATTTATAAGCATTTATAGCAACTTGACTTAGCCAAAACCTACAAGCAGTGATCAGTGGACTATCGAATTGATCAAAATATCATCAAGTAAAGATGCTGTTGAACTTACTTGGTTGGTCATATGTTGGAAAAGCTGTATACTAGTACTGATCTGCAAATAATTCAGGGCGTGGGGAGTGGGTCATTCTTTACACAGAGTGAGCAAAACACTGCCATAGAGCCTTACAGGCCAGGAAAAGGACCTTGGATTTGGCTTATGAGTAATAGGAAGCTATTGGAAGTTTTTGAGCAGAGGAATGATCTGATCTGATGTACTCTGTTGTTTTAATGCTTCTAGTTATTTTTCTTGCAAGACTAGCAATGAGGCTACTGTACTCTTCTAGACAAGGAATATGGTACATTAGAACATGGAAGTGATGAGGAGTAGTTGGGAAATATTTGGATGCAGACTCAACAAGTCTTACTGATAAGACTATATGTGAACTGTGAGTGAATGGGAGAGATAAAAGATGGAAAGGTAAATTCATGAAGGCTATATTCATAGAAATGGAGAAAACCTATTTCCTCCATAATATTCTGTAAATAATATTGGGGTAAGGGAATTATTTCTCTTTTATCATGTTTTAAAGGAGTTAGAAACTTTCGACTTCACTCCAACGGAGGGATATAGTGAAAGGCAGAATGGTAATGTGGTCCCTAAGATTACACAGCCCCTGGTGTATAAGCCATGTGACTATGAATATGATGGAATTCACTCTTGTGATTAGGCTGTGTTAATGTTTCAGATATTACTATGAGAAAGATAGATATTCTAAGTGGGTGTGATCCAATCCTGTGAGCTCTTTAAATCTGGGTATGGGACTTCTGGTTTTATCTCTGACATATAGAGAGCTGATATGTAACTACAAAAAAAAAAATGCTGCACAAACTGAAAATTAATGACATTTCTTGGGTCCATCAGAGAGCTGAGGTGGCAGGGAAAACCACTATCCTGATATAGCTGCATATACAGGCAAATTCAGGGGTCAGAACCCAGCTCTGCTTACTTGCAGCAACAACCTCTGGAGGCATAATTTAGTAGGATCATTTAAATGACAAATTTAATCAAATGTTGGGGGCCACTTGTAGACTAGCATGAGCATGGGTAATTATTGGGTATGCAGCCTTACAGAGCTCATCACATTTTCATGGCCTTTATCACCACATATTTCTCCAGGTTCCCAAACTGAAGATCTAAGAAAGATTCCTTCATGGCTCTGGCAGAGAAGGAAGAAGAGTAATCCTTGTGAAATTTGTGTATAACTTGCTTCATAACAAATCCTCATTCTCTAGGGGTTGAGACTATCAGTCTTGTGCTGGAGCCATATGGGTAGGACATTCCTTTCTCTCCAGTGCCATCGAGCTTTCCTGACTCACCTAAGGGGGTAACTTTATAAGAAGAAATACTTGGGAAGGTCACAGACCAGAGAAAACAGCCCACTAAAGACAGATTTAATTGAAAGATTACAGAGTGATACCCCACTCTCACACCTTAACACCGTACCAAGAAGGTTCCAGTATAATAAATGTGGATTACAGTTGAAAAGCAGCAAGATACAATCTCTCTCTGAGAAGGAATATTTAGGGAAACATAAAGAGAAGATTTAGTATTTAACAGAAAAACTAGACAACATACAAGAGAAAGATGAGCAATGAAGTTCATTTCAGAATAGAAATTCTAAGAAAAAAATCAAAAGGAAATGCTAGAAATAAAAAAAAAAAAAACACTGTAACAAATGAGGAGTGGTTTTTCTGGACTCAACATGGCTGAGGAAAGTATTACTGAACTTGAATATAGGTCAATAGAAACTACTTAAGCTGAAATGCAAAGAGAAAAAAAGAATGACTAAATCAGATCATCCAAGAATTGTGGCACAATTTCAAAAGATATTAACATGTAAACAATTAGAATACCAGAGGCAAGAGAATGTAATGAAATAAATATTTGAAAGGCTATGGCCAAGAACTTTCCAAAACTAATAAACAGCAAAAACCCACAGATCCAGGAAGCAGAGAGAATA
>JAQZBX010019052.1:0-34091 GCA_029593785.1 Cabassous unicinctus
CTCTTATGATACTCTTTATTTCTGTAGTGTAGTGGTGATATCCCCTTCCTCTTTTCTTATTTTGCATATTTGCATCTCCTCTCTCTTTTTCTTTGTTAGTCTTGCTAAGGGTTTGTCAATTTCATTGATCTTCTCAAAGAACCAGCTTTTGGTTTTATTTATTTTTTATAGTGCTTTCTTATTTTCAATTTCATTTAGTTATACTCTAGTCTTTGTTATTTCCTTCTTTCTACTTCCTTTGGAGTAAGTTTCTTGTTCTTTTTCTAATTTCTCCAGGTGTGCAGTTAGGTCTTTGATTTTATCTCTTCTTTTTTGATACATGCATTTATGGCTATGAATTTCCCTCTCAGTACAGCTTTTGCTGCATTCCATAGGTTTTGATATGTTGTGTTGTCATTTTCATTCGTTTCAAGGTAGTTACTGATTTCTTTTCTTTTCTTTTTATTTTTACCGGGAGGTCCTGGGGATAGAACTCAGGTCCCTCCATATGGGAGATGGATGCCCAACCATTTGAGCCACATCCACCCCCCTGATTTCTTTTGAGATTTCCTCCTTGATCCACTGTTTGTCTAAGATTATGTTGTTTAACTTCCATATTTTTGTGCCTAATCTGATTCTCGGGCCCTTACTGATTTCCAGCTTCATTCCATTGTGGTCAGAGAAATTACTTTGTATAATTTCAGTCTTTCTGAATTCATTGAGAGTAGTTCTCTGGCCAACATGTGGTCTATCTCAGTGAATGATCCATTTGCACTCAAAAAGAATGTATATCCCACTCTATTTGGGTGTGGTGTTCTGTATATGTCTAGTAGGTCCAGATCCTCTAATGTATTATTCAAAGTCTTTGTTTCTTTACTGATTCTCTGTTGAGAAGTTCTGTCTAATGGTGATAATGGTGTATTAAAGTCCCCCACTATAATTTTAGAGAAATCTATTTCTCCATTTAGTTTTTCCAGTGCTTGCCTCATGTATTCTGAAGCGCCCAGTTGGGTGCATAAACGTTTATGATTGTTCTTTCTTCTTGAAAGATTACCCCTTTTAGGAATATATAGTGTCTGTCTTTGTCTCTTACAATGGTTTTGCATTTAAAGTCTATTTTGTCTGATATTAGTATAGCTACTCCCACCCTTTTTTGGTTATTGTTTGCTTGGAAAATTGTTTTCCAACCATTCTCTTTCAGTCTCCTTGCATCCCTGGGTCAAAGGTGGCTTTCTTGTAGACAGTATCTAGTTGGGTTATATTTCCTTATCTATTATGCCAATCTGTATCTCTTGACTGGTGAGTTTAATCCATTAAAATTCAGTGTTATTACTGTCAAGGAATTACTTACATTAGACATATTTTCTTTGGGCTTATGTATGTCATATTTTTGTTGTTGTTGTTTCTCTTTTTGTCATTTTAGTTGTTCTTACACTCTCCTCCAAATCTCTCTCTCCTGTTTTTTCCTTCCAAACCACAGGATTCCCTTCAGTATTTCTTGAAGTGCAGGTTTCTTATTGTCATTCTGTCTTAATTTCTGTTTATCTGTGAATATTTTGTACTGTCCATCATTTTTGAATGCCACCTTCACTGGATAGTGAATACTTGGCTGGAAGTTTTTTTTCTTTTAACACCTTAACTATGTCATACCACTGCCTTCTTGCCTTCATGGTTTCAGATGAGAAATCAGCACTTAATCTTATTGACCTCCCTTGTGTGTGATGGTTCTCTTTTCTCTTGCTGCTTTCAGTATTCTCTTTGTCTTGAGCATTGGACAGTTTAACAAGTATATGTCTTGGAGAAGGCCTGTTGGGATTTATACTGTTTGGGGTGTGCTGTCCTTCCCGGACATATACGCCCATCTACCTCAATAGAGTTGGGAAATTTTCACCCATTATTTCCTCCAACACTCCTTCTTTCCCCTTTCCCTTCTCTTCTCCCTCTGGGATGCCTATAATGTGTATGTTTGTGCATTTCATGTTGTCGTTCAAATCCCTAAGTACCTGCTGAATTTTTTTCTATTTTTAAAATCTATCTGTTCTACTCTCTGTCTGATTTCAGATGTACTGTCTTCCACATCACTAATTCTTTCCTCTGGCTGTTCAAATTTGCTGTTATGTTCTTCCAGTGTATTTTTGATTTCTTGGATTGTGCCATTCATCACCATCATATCCTTTATCTTTTTATGTATGTTTAAACTTTATTCAGTATGTTCTCCCAGTGTCTTCTTAATATCCTTTATCTCTTCCTTCACTTCATTAAGTTGATTTATGATATTTGTTTGGACAGCTCTAATTAGCTGTTCCATGTTCTGCATCTCCTCATGGTTTTTAGTATCTTTGTTGGACTGGGGTATATCTTCCTGTTTCTTAGTATGGCTTGTAATTTTTTGTTGGTGTCTAGACATCTGTTCATCTTGATGGGTTTACTAAGTTGATTAGCTTCTCTCTCTACTCTATGGTTTTATTTTGTTTTTGAGTGTGGTAAAGTTTCACTTCATCACTTCATTCCCCTTATTCTATTTCCTTGCTCTTGTCTATGTCACTTTGTAAAGAAAGTTAGGAACTGAGAAATAGGAAGAGATTGGAAGAGAAAAAGAATAATATTAGTAATAATAGTAAAAGGTAGGAGAGTGACCATACAAGACCTAGGAAATTGAATAATTAACCAGAATAAGAAGTACAGACGAATAAGATTAGAAAAGTGGATTAGAAACAATGAAACAAGAAACAGAATAGAGAAAAGTATAGAATGACTTAAAAGGCCAGAATGATGAGAAGAGGGGAAAAGAAAAAGTAAAAGACAGAAAGAAAGAAAAAAATGTAAAAAAGAAAGAAAACAGGGAAAGTAGGAGGGAAATGAGAACAAGAAAACTTGAAGATCAAGCAAAAAGAGGTGGAATGACAGAACAACAACAGAAAACAGAAAATACAAAGATGAAGGAGCGAAAAGATATAGCGTAGGTACAGAAAATTGGTAAACAAAAGAAAGAAAGAAAAAATTAACAGAAACAAAGGAGGGAGAAACCCAACAAGAAAACAAGACAGTAGCTACTCATTTAAAAAAAAAAAAGCAGTAGAAGGCAAAAAAATGATCACAAAACAATGATAAACACAGAAAAGCACCCTTCTCTCTTAGACTCCTAGGGATCTTCTCAGGCTGCTGCTATTCACCAATCAATCACCCTGCAGCCTGTCCTCTGCATGTTTCTAGTCATGTTTTAGTGAGTATAATAAGGAAATAAAAAAGGAAACTTTTTTTAAAAAATGAGAGATCCAAGAAAAGCTAATACAAATAGAATGCCAATATGTTCCCTGTCATAAACTTTCAGCTGGTTGCCTGATAGTCCTGTATCACTTCTCAGAGAGGAGCCAGATATTGAACCAGGGACCTTATATACACTAGGCAGGAATTCTTCCACTGAGCTAATCTGTCTTCTAGGATAGAGAACCTTTTGGAAGGCTATCCACCCCCTTTTCCCTCAGGCAGATTAGATTTCCTGCAGGCCTTCTGCTTAGTCTGTTATCTCTGCCTCCTTTCTGATGTAATTACTCTCTTTACCTAGGCTGCTAGGTGTGACAACCTGCCTGAGGAGATCACCCTCCCCTATCTCTGTCACATTAAGGTCCCTTCTGATACCCAAGGGGGTTCAACTATCTAAAATAACTGCAAAGAAACCACTCTCCACCCTCCCAGGCCCCTCCTCCTCCCAGGGAGGTTACAGTCACACTGTTTGGAGGAGGAGCCAAGCCGGTGGCTGGAGCTAGGCACTTTGTCCTGAGGGCAGGGTGTATGTGCCACTTCCAGCCACAGGAGTGAGAAACTTAAGATTTTCATTTGGCTTCCTTTCTTTCCAGTACCCTCCTAGATGACCCAGAACACCCTCCTGCACTATATGTATCTAAAGGAGCTGGCAGGGAGGAAGAAGTCTGCTCTCCTCTCAGTCAGATACTATTCACCAGGAGTTTTACCCTCATTCAATATCTCTGGGGTGGGGGAGGAGAGCTCTTCCCAGTGGCCAGAAGGATCAGTAACTCACAGCTTGCTGTTTCAGCCTCTTCTTCTCTGTCCCAGACTCTCCTGGGAGTTGTGAAGCAGTGTCCTGGTCTGCAGTACCCCAAAGCAGGTCAACAAGACATCCCTTGACTCCCTCTCTGGTAGACCACATATTGTGTCATAAAACAAATCTCAAATTAATTAAAAAAAAAGAAAGTATACAGAGTACTTTCTTTGATCATATTGGAGAAAAGCTGGAAGTCAATAACAGGCAGAAAACTGGAAAATCCACAAATATATGAAAGGTAAATAATGCACTTTTAAATGATCAGAGGGTCAAAGAAAAAATGACAAGGGAAATCAGTAAATATCTTGAGATGAATGAATATGAGAACACAACAAATCCAAATTTATAGGGTGCAGGAAAGACATTGCAATTGAGAGGGAAATTTATAGATATAAATTCATATGTTAAAAATAAGAAAGAGCTAAAATCAAAGACCTAACTGCATTCCTGGAAGAATTAGAAAAAGAACAGGAAACTAATCCCAAAACAAGCAGATGGAAAGAAATAACAAAGACTAAAGAAGAAATAAATGAAATTGAGAATAAAAACACAATAGAGAGAATTAACAATACCAAATTTGGTTCTTTGAGAAAATCAATAAGATGGAAAAACCCTTCCTTAGTTGAGAAAGAAAAAAAGAAAAGGTTCAAATAAATAAAATTAGAAATGAGAGGGGGGACATTAATACTGACCCTACAGAAATAAATATAATCATAACAAGATACTATGAACAATGGTATGCCTAGAAATTAGACAACCTAAATGAAGTGGAAAAATTCCTAGAAATACACAAACAACCTAAAGTGACTCTTGAAGAAATAGAAGCCCTCAACAGACCAACTACAAGTAAAGAGACTGATCCAGTCAAGACCTCTTAACAAAGAAAATCCCAGGACTAGATGGCTTCACAGGTGAATTCCACCTAACATTCCAAGAAGAATTTATAACAATTATGCTCAAACTCTTCCAAAAAAATTGAACATGATGGAACACTTCCTGACTCATTCTATAACACCAATATCACCCTATACCAAACTCAGACAAAGGTATTATAAGAAAAGAAAATTACAGGCCTATTTCTCTTATGAAAATAGATGCAAAACTCCTCAAAAAATATTTGCAAATTGAATCCAATGGCACATCAAAATAATTGTTCACCATGATCAAGTGGGTTTTATCCCAGGTATGCAAGGATGGTTCAACACAAGAAAATCAATTAATGTGATGCACCAGATTAACAAAACAAAGGGGAAAAACTATGTAATGGCCTCTGAGGAGAGTGTAGGAAAGGGAAAGTTAATGCTTAATTGGTATAGGTTACTGTTTGGGGTGATGGAAAAGAATTGATAATGGATGTTGGTGAAAGTAGCAGGACAATGTGAATGTAATTAACACCACTCAATTATGAATTTTAATACAGTTAAAAGGGTAAATATAAGTTGTATATACATATATATATAATAAGAATAAAAATTATTAAACAAAAAGGACTGTACAACCCAAATATTGAACCCTAATGTATACTATGGACTATTGTTAATCATATAATTACAATAATATTTCATTAACTATAGCAAAGTTACTACAGCAAGGCAAGGCATTAATATTAGTGAAAACTATGGGTGTGAGGCTGAGGTATTTGGGAACTCTATTTTCTTCATGATTTTCTGTAAACCTACAACTTGTCTACAAAAATTAAATTTTAAAAAGTACTTGGAAAACTCTTTTGGAAGACGCTCATTGCATTGTTATTTTTAAGAGTGAGGCTATTGTATCAGGCTTCAGCAACTTAGAAGTACAAGAGATACTAGGTTAAATTTCCTTTTAACATTCACATCCAATAAATCTGAGCTGATATACTGTTTTCTCTCCCCTGAGTCCCTCTCCCAAGTTCAAGGACTCCAGGGATATTGATTTAGTCCAAAGTATTCATTATCACTTCACTGCAAAAGACATCTGTAAAATCTATTTAGCTCACTAAAGGACCTTGTTCTCTGTGGCAGTTACTGCTGTCACTGTAATATGCAATACTTCTGAAAAACAAAGTCTAAAACCAGAGCCTTGGCCAATTCTGGAATCACCATGGCAAACAACAAACCCAGTGATTGCCAATTTGGCAGATATTCCTTTCCATGGAGACAGACAGCACTTTTTCCCTCCCACTTGTATTATAGAAGGTATGGACTTTCAAATGTTACAATTCGTCTTACATACCATGTTAGTTCATGCAGTGCATAGATGCAGATAAATTTCCCAATGTACATCAGACAGGCTGTATCAGAATGGATTCCAGCACCAGACAAATGCTGTATAACCAGCCCTTCCATATAGCATTCTACAGCTGGAGATTAGGCCTAGGCTTCAGTCTAGAGTATGACATTTTTTTTCTAGTGGTTTTGCCTTGGAGACACCTGATTTTCCCCCATGATCTGGCTTCAGGTAGCTTCAGTAACTTGAACATCATAGGGGAAAGATTCTTATTTTAGAAAGCTCCTAAGTTCTATGTACATTTTTAGAGTACATGGTTTTATGGGAGAGCAGAATTAACTAACACCAACAATTCTGACTTTTAAATCCTAGACATTTGGGGATAGATATTTTTAAAATGTGGACAAAGCATCTCTCATAATGTGCATATTGGTAAACTGATTTATTTTTAATTATTGAATGAAGCACTTGAGCGGTTATGAAGGTATATCTAAAAACTGATGTAGCAGATTTTGAACTATTCATTTAATAAATACGTTTTGAGGACTCACTATACTTCAGGATAAGAGTAGGATTAAGGGGAATAGTAATTCAAAAGTGAAAAAATTTCTGTGCACAAGCAATAAACAAGTGGAAGAAGAAATTAAGAAAAAATTCCATTTACAGTAACAACTAAAAAATAAAACATCTAGGAATAAATTTAACCAAGTGTGTAAAGGGTGTGCACACAGAAAACTACAAAACATTGCTAAAAGAAATTAAAGAAGACCAAAATAAATGGTATGCTATTCTGCGTTCATGGATTGGAAGACTAAATATTGTTAAGATATCAGTACTACCCAAAGCAATTTTTAGATTCAATACAATCCCAATCAAAATTCCAACAACCTTCTTTGCAGAAATGGAAAACCAATCATCAAATTTATATGGAAGGATAAGGGGCCCTAAATAGCTAAAGCCATCTTTAAAAAGAAAAATGAAGTTGGAGGACTCATACTTCCTGGTTTTAAAACTTATTACCAACCACAGTAATCAAAACAGCTTGTTACTGGCACTTACACAGTCTCATTGACCAATGAAATAGAATTGAGAGCTCAGAAATCAGCCCTCACATATAAGGCCAACTGATTTTTGACAAGGTTGCAAAGACCACTCAATTGGGAAAGAATAGTCTCTTGAACAAATGGTGCTGGGAAAACTGGATATACATTTGTGGAAAAAGAAGAAGGACCCCTACATCACACCATATACAAAAAACAATGCAAAATGTATCTAAGACATAAGAGCTAGAACTATCTCACCCCTAGAAGAAAACATAGGAAAGCATCTTTAGGACCTTGTGTTAGCCAATGGTTTCTTTGACTTTACACTGAAAGCACAAACAACTAAAGAAACAATAGAGACATGGGACCTCATCAAAATAAAAAAAAATCTTTTGTTCCTTAAAGAATTTTATCATGAAAGTAAAAAGACAACCTACACAATGGGTGAAAATATTTTGACACCACATATCTGATAAAGAATTAATGTGTAGGATATATAAAGATATCCTTCAACTTAACAATAAAAAGACAACCCAATTAAAAAAATGGGCAAAAGTCTTGGACAGACATCTGTCCAAAGAAGATATACAAATGACCAGAAAGCACATGAAAAGATGCTCAACATCATTAGACATCAGGGAAATGCAAATCAAAACAACATTGAGAGACCATTTCACACCCATTAGAATGGCTGCTATTTAAAAAAAAAAGGAAAATAACAAGTGTTGGAAAGGATGAGGGGAAATAGGAGCACTCATTTATTGTTGGTGGCAATGTAAAATGTTGCAGTCACTGTGGAAAGCAGTTTCGTGGTGCCTCAGCAAGCTAAGTATAGAACTACCATATGACTCAGCAATCCCACTACTAGGTATATACCCCCCAAAATTGAAAGGAGGGGCTCGAACAGATATTTGCACAACAATGTTCATAGCGGCATTATTCACAATTGCCAAAAGATGGAAGTAACACAAGTGTCCATTGACCAAAGATTGGATAAATAAAATGTGGTAGATACATGCAATAGAATATTATTCAACTGTAAAAAGGAATGCAATCCTGATACATGTGACAACATGGATGAACCTTGAAGACAGCTTGTTGAGTGAAATAAGCCAGACACAAAAGCACAAATATTGCATGATTTCACTTATTTGAAACAATTAGAAAAATCAAACTCATGGAGTCAGAATCTAGATTTAGGTTACCAGGGGATGAGGTGGGGATAGGGAATGGGAAGTTAGGGCATAAAATATATATTTGGAATGATGGAAATGTGTTGGTAATGGATGGTGGTGATGGTAACACAGCATTGTGAACACAATTGTATTAGTCAGCCAAAGGGGTGCTGATGCAAAATACCAGAAATCTGTTGGCTTTTATAAAGGGTATTTATTTGGGGTAGAAGCTTACAGTTACCAGACTGTAAATCATAAGTTACTTCCCTCACCAAAGTCATTTGCCATGTGTTGGGGCAAGATGGCTGCCGACATCTGCCAAGAGATCAGGCTTCTTGGGTTCCTCTCTTCCAGGGGCTGTGTTTCTCTCTGGGCTCAGCTGCTATGCTCTCTTCACAAGGCCAGCTGTAGATTGTCGAATGAATGGCTCTGTCTCTCTCCCTGAGGCCTCTGCCTGTGTTTAATGGAGACTTCTCTCTTCCTCACATCTCTGCTTCTCCTGCGTGTTTACTTCCCAGGCTCCAGGATCAAAACTCCAGCATCAAAACTCCAACTCTGTCCTTTGTCATGTCTTTTATCTGTGAGTATCCACCCATCAGGTGTTGGGTGGCCAACACCCTACTGTTGTGGCCTAATCAAAGCCCTAATCATAATTTAATTAAGTAAAAGTAAAACCTCTCAATCCAATACACTCTAATATGCCCAGAGGAAAAGACCAGTTTACAAACATAATCCAATATTTCTTTTTGGAATTCACTAATAATATCAAACTGCTACAACAATTAATAGCACTGAAATACATATCTTAATGTGATTAAAGGGAGAAATGTTGGATTGTATATATGGTAACAGAATAAAAATGGATTTATTGTGAAGCTAATTTGAAGTTTAATCTTTGGGGTTCCTCATATGCACAGGCCTTTCCATAGCCCTGGTCTTAGGAATGTGTTTGTATGCTCATATATTTTGTAGAATTTGCCATATGTATGTGTGTGTGTGTGTATATATATTTTTTTTCCAGATGTAATTGGTCAGTACCTGTGTCCCTTTGTACTCCATCTTCCCTATTGCAGGCTTCTTCCCAAGACAAATGGCATTTTGAAGATCCAGGTGAGCGAAGCTTGAATTGAGGAGATTAGATAGACCAATAGACAGATAGCTATAGAGTGAGTTTGGAATTAGTACGAAATATGTATCTGGCTCATAGGCACTTCTATGCATGCTAATAATAGTATAGAAAAACTATTACCCACTCTGCCAACTCACTGGACTCCATGATCAGAGGTGCAAGTCCACAAACTGTCAAACTATGTAATCTTGCCCTATGGTGTTTGCTAGACACTGAAAGAATGAAGAGGCTGGAGGACAAAGTTGGTTTGAAATGGTCATACCCAGAAGTTTGTCTGTAGAAAAGTTTACAGAGGAATGTTAGATGATTAATTAGTAAAACTGCAATTTTATTTTTCTGGGTATGTGGATGTTTATATTTGTTGACTTTCAAAATTCCTAATTTCATATGATCCCTTTTCTCATTCTAAATTAACATTTGCATGTGTGCCTAATTATATATTTGTAATTTAGAATTATTTTTGTTAAAGAGTTCTTTCCCTCTCAATTTACATATACTTGAGACTCTACAAAATTAGGATCCACCCTTGATTACACCTTGGAGTTCAATGGGGGAGATAGACCTGTAAACATACAATTAGTGTTTAAGGTTAAAAAGGGCTTAAAATAAGGGTACTTATATAGTATAAGTACTATAGGACTGCAAAGGACAGGCACTAAATTCTTACTTGGTAGAATAGAGCTGGTTTTTTGGAAGAGGTGGTGTCAAGCCTAAGATGTAGGGAATGAGTAGAGTTGACCAAAGATGTGTGTGTGCATGTGTGTGCACGTGCATGCATGTGTGTAAAGGCAGGAGGGTGGTTAAGGAGTTTACCTTTAGACATGTAGAGGATTAAATTCAAGTTGGTGGGGTGGAGCAGCACAAGATCAAATTTGCCTTTTATAAAGTTATTCCTGTGATTCCTGAGTTAGGAAACACCAAGACTTTAAGCAGATAGACTACTGTAGAACATGTGGTGAAGAAGGGGCTCCTCTGTGGTGAATGGTATCTGGATTCCACTCTAAACACCAATACAATCTAGGCCACTTACCATTGCTTCCACATCCTGTCACTATTGACTTAATCAGTGTTTGGTATACTGAGATAAGTCAGAAATCACAGGTTATGTGTACATTTCCTACTATTTTATGTGTTCTGTGAGCTCAGTCCTTTAAGCCTCAGTTTCCTTAGGTTTAAAATGGGGGTAAAATTGTTTCTTTGAAGATGGTTTTAGAATAAAAGGATCTAACAGATTTGGAAGTGTCCAACATAAATAGGTGTTCAATAAGTTTCAACTGAATATGCATAAAAATTCTACCATTTAATAATGAGATATTGTCTATAGCTCTTCTCTGATGTTCCTGATCACATAGTCTTTGGAGAATGGCTGTCACATGACTGTTTTCCCCCAGCAAATGTAGAATGTCTCCTTGAATTAAGTTACTTAGTAAAAAATTGAATAATTGGAAACAAAGCAAATGTGATATATTCTTGGGTAGATACTTGCTGCTTTACATTGTGAACTGAAGGGTCATTCATATTGACCCTCCCCAAATCAAGATCCTTTCTAAAGTAAATTTTATCATAAAATTATAGTCTGCCTCACTGGGCTCACTGCTACATTACTATAAAAAGTGGAAACAATTCAAAGGTTCAAAAACAGAATAATGACTAAGTAAACTGGCCAGTGCACTTATTCAATTGAATATAATGTAAACATTAAAATTAATGTTATGAAGACTCTATAATGACTTTAAAAATCATTGACATACACTTATGCATGTCTCAGCAGGATCTCATTGATTGCCAAAGTAAATACTACCTCAAATAGTGGGGTTTGTGAGAGCTCTGGAAACATCCAGACACTATATAGTCAGGGCAGATAACTCAGGAGTTTGATGCCTTGCCATTGGACCCTACTTTGGAATTTATGCTTCCCTATATGACAGAGTTGGACTTAGTTGTGGTTTCTGTAACATGACTCTTCTGACCCTTCTATTTGAACTTATAATTAATACTAGGGTTGATAGGTTTACATCCAAGAGACTAAAATCTTTGGGCTGTTCATGTGCCAGCTGGGCCCTGAATCTCAACAGAGTTGCAACACCTACTCTCCAGCTCATTGGACTCACCCAGGACAACTAACAAGGAGATGATGATGGACAATGACCATCCCAAGGAACCGAGAGAGTCTACAACTGCAAGCAAGATAGTCCCATCCATCTGCCCCAAGGGATCGAAGCTCCCTCTCAATTAGAGGTGGAGTGGGCATCACCATCCCAGAATCCTCAGCATTGGGGAATGAATGCTGGACTAAGCAGACTTACTGGTATTCTACTACAGATTTATTGTGATTATAGCAATGGAAGAAACTATATCATTGAGGTGGAGGCAGTGGCCACTGGAGGTTCTGAGGGCAGGGAGAGGGAAAAACAGGTGAAATATGGGGGCATTTTTGGGTCTTGGGAATTGTCTTGAATGACATTACAGTGACAGATACAGGCCATTACATATCTTGCCATAACCTAAAAAATTGTGCAGGAGAGAATGTAAACTACAATGTGAACTATAATCCATGCTTAGTGGCAATACTCCAAAATGTTTTAATCAATTGTAATGAATGTACCACACTAATGAAGGATGTTGTTAATGTCAGAAAATGTGGGAGGTGTAGGGAGTGGGGCATATGGGAATCCCCTATATTTTTACATAACATTTATGTAATCTAATTATCTTTTAAAATATATATATATTAAAGAAAAACAGAAAAACAAATATAATTTTGATGCTAAGGAATAAAGTCAGAACTGCAGGTAAGGATTTGGGAATAATTAACTTAGAGATACTGGTTAAAGGAGTAAAAAGAAATGAGATAGACTACTGAGTGCTTCAAAACCTCTTATTACTTGCTGCTATCTGCAGAATAAAATAAAAATCATTAGCAAAAAAAAAAATCATTGTGTAACTAAGTGATAGAAACAGAGGCAGGTCACAAATTTGTATGTATGCCATTGGGTTAAATATAACCAATATGTTGGATAAATATGTCCAACATACTTTATGTAACCACTTTTCTATGTCCTTAATTTTTTGAAGGATATACAGTCCATTACTGAAATTTCTTAGATGATCGAATGCACGTACAATACCCAGAGGGTTGTGAAATACTCTTCTTTGGTTTTCCTCTGAAGTCACTTTTAGGTCCATTATGAGTCCATAATGATGGAAATCAAGGAGTCTCTTCTGTCTGGGCCTGCTCTCTACTTCCCCTCCTTTAATATTCCTTCGTCTTTCCCCTTTGGCTGTTTCTCTAAGGGTCAGCTTCTCTTCCCTCTTGTCTCTGGTCTTAGATCCCATTCAGTTTGTTTCTCAAAAAAACTGGCTTCTGTGTGTGTGTTTGTGTGGTTTGTATAAATGACACTCCTTAGTCCTGTCTCATGGACAAACATCCATCAGACAAACAAACCGTTCATATACTAAAGAAGGTAAGTGTTATCTCTGTCTCTTTTCTGTTTCTATTTTGTTATATGGTCCAAGTCCCATAATGATATAGCTATGTGCTTTTCTCCAAAAGTAAGTGAGGAGAGTAGGAAGCTCAATCCTCCTTTCATTAGGGGAGAAAAAGAAAAGGGAATTTTTCAAAAGATTTGTATGCTTCTATTAGAGCAGTATTTTAGTTTCCTGGCTGCCAAAGTGAATACTATGCAATGGGTTGGCTTAAACAATGGGAATTTATTGGCTCATGGTTTTGAGGCTAGGAGAAGTCCAAAATCAAGGCATCATCAAGGTGATGCTTTCTTCAGAAGACTGTAGCATATTGGGGCTGGCTGCTGGCGATCCTTGATCTTGGCTCTTCTGTCACATTCTTGCAATGCACATGGTGGTCTGTCCTGACTTTTCCCTTCTCTTTTGGGTTCCACTGACTTTCAGCTTTTGACTGCTCCTGTGACTTTCTACCCCTTTTGTCTGAATTTAATTCTGCTTATAAAGGACCCCAGTAATAGGAATAAAACTCATCTTTGTTGAGTTGTGCCATACCTAACCTGAAGAAACCTCATCAGAAGGTCCTATTTACAATAGGTTCACACCCATAGCAATGGATTAAGTTTAAGAACATCCTTTTCTGGGGTACATTCTCAAAACCACCACAAGTGGTGAATTGCATTTAATTCTTTCTCTGTTGTTTTCTAATTTCCAAAGTGTATTTATTGGGTTGTATTACTTTTATTATAAGGAAAAACATCCTATAGGAAATTATGAAAACCTAGAGGATAAAGACATTTCTCATTTTATTGATAAGAAAGTTGAATGAGGTTCCAAGAATAAACAATTAATACCTCATTTTCCCAGGGGGAAATTCACTAGTGGCAGGTATGTATACATTGATGACAAACTTAAATTCTTAAGATGACCCATTGTTTTCTCACTACATCACATAGGGATGTTTTGCCCCTGTCTGAGCTTCATTTTCCTCATTTATAAAATGGGGATAGCTGGTGGAGTTGTGATTTCCATATAGTTTACACACGATGGCATATGTAGTATGTACCATAGAAACTTACATAATTGGTAATCAGAAATGCTCTTTCCCTTCCTTCCCAGTTGTTCTGTCTCCTCATGGCAGAGGCTTACCAATATAGAAGCCAACATCTTCTCTTGTTACCATGATATACTTTATTATCCTTATATGCAATACCTTCCTTCTTTAAAGAGAAGCTGTTTAAGGGGAAATACTGTGCATTGCACTCCTTTGTATTTATTTCAGATGACCAATAATTTCTTGATGAATATTATTTTTCTCAAGGATAGAAACTATACTTCATGTTTCTTTTATGTCTTTGATGGAAGCCTGGTTATTGAGGTTACTTGCAAATATAATGTGATAATGAGGATTATCTCTAATCTTTTTTTTTCTTTTGCAAATAGTGACTAGAGTTATCCTTTTTATGAAATCATAGTAGTAAATGCAATTAAAGCTGAAAAGATTATTCCTCATTACTGATTTTAGCTTGTCCAGACATAGGAAGAGAGAATTAAATCTCCAAATGTAATTTCTGAAATTAAGATTAATGACTAGAAGTACATGATTCCCTCATATGCTGATAACTTCATGTTGTTTGAGACTAAATGTGGGGCTTCTCACTATCTTTGTGTAAATGAAAATGATTGAGTTATTTTAAATGGAGTCAGGATATAAGATTAACTTGTCTGCTTTGGAAGTTTGCCTTGCATTGTTCAGAGAATCAAAAACAGGCAATCATAAAGGAGAAAGTCAAAGCATTTTTTACTGAGTTTTAAAAATTGTATTTGGTTCTCATTTTCTGGATTATAGGAAATAAGGGAGAAAATGAGTTATCTTAATTAATTTATGGATAGGACATCATGAGATTTTAAAAGTTTGCAGGGTTTTCAATGTTTGCAAATCTTAGAGCTCAAAGCAGAATTTAGTGATAAGTGAGAAATGCTCTGAAGAGCTAGATGTCAGGTTTATTACTGGTAAAAATGAAGAAAATGTTGTTTAAGAAAGTGGAGTCTATATCTTTTCTAACAGCCACATTCTTTACATATCTCTCTGGCACATGTATACATATATACACGTGGAATATTTTTCCAATGTCTTGTTATTATCATAATACAATTAAACACCCTGAGTCTATAAATAAAAGGTGTTAGAGTAAATGATCTCCAACATACCTTCCAACTCTAATGTTCTATGATTCTGTTGTTTCTGGGGCATTGAGAACTATGGGAATTGAAAGTGAAGTGACTTAGGGAGGCTGTTGGTCATGGCAGGTTCTACTAGCCTTCTAAAGGTAATCTCTACAGAGAGGGCAGTGACTGAATCTTGTGAGCTAAACCACCAAGTCTTGGGCACTAAAATGACAGAGATACTCCTCGCTGCTGAATCTCCAGTGCCTGAAACATAGAAGTTATTCAGTGTATTTGTTGGTAGAAGGACTGGATTAATGTTTTCAATGACACTTTAGTATGAGATATGCTCTAATGTGGTCTAATCTGCTCATATTTCTCAGGCTCATGTTGACATTTTTCTACCCGAGTGTATTTGATTAAAGAAATATAATCACATGTTGGTGCTAAACTGAACAAAATAATCTGAAACAACAGCAAAATTTTAAAGGCTATTTTGTTGTTGTTTTTTTCCCCTTAATATGTATAGAAAAACAGTAAACCTTGTCTTTTCCTTCCTTTCCCTTCTTTTTTGTTTTCTTCTGTTATTTTTATCACAATACACTGCCATTTGGGAAAATATGTATTGGTTGAATGTAAATCCCAGAAGGACAGTGGCACTGCCGATCTTTTTATACATCTAGAGCATTGTCTAGCAATAATTACAGTCAGCAATATTTGTCAAGTGATTGAGTGAACGGATACTGAAATTTATAACAACAGGAAGGTGAAATGATGTCTGGATCACTTAAAATATATATTTTTTGAGATGAATTTCACATAACAAAAATTCAGTGACATTTAGCATATTCACAAATTTGTGCAACCACTGCCTCTATCTGGTTCCAAAAATTTTTCATCACTCCAAAATAAACCCGTATACTCATTAAGCATTTACTCCTTCTTTCCCGCCTCTCCCAGTGTCCTGCATGACCCACCTGCTTTCTGTCTCTATGGATTTACCTTTTCCAGATATTTCATATAAACAGAATCAGAATCATACACTATGTGACCATTTGTGTCTGGCTTCTATCATTTAGCATTATGTTTTCTAGGTTCATCCACATTGTAGCATGTATCAGTGGATCAATACTACATTCCTTTTAATGGCTGATTAGTATTCCATTATGTGTATGTGTGTGTACTCCTTTATTCTTTCATTTGTATATCCTTTCATTTCAGCCTAAAGTATACCCTTTAACATGTTTGTTTAGAAGGTAAGTCTACTAGTGACAAATATCCTCAGCTTTTGTTTTTCTAGGAATGTCTTAATTCCTCATTTTTGAAAGATATTTTTGTTGGATATAGATCTTTTGGTCGACAGTTTTCTTTCTGCAGTTTAAATATGTCACCCTACTGCCTTCTGGCCCCTATGGTTTCTAATGAGTACTTAGCTGTTCATCTGATTGAGGATCCCTTGTACACGATGAGTTACTTTTCTTTTGCTTATTTAAAGATTCTCTCTTTTTATTTGGCTTTTACCATTTTGAATATAAGGTGTCTTAGTGTGGATCTCTTTGAGTTTATCCTACTCAGAGATTCTTGGATGTGTAGATTCATGTCTTTCATCAAATTTTGGATGTATTTGGTGATTGCTTTTTAAAAATTTCTTTAGATATTCTTTCTTCCATTTTCCATCTCTACTCTTCTGAGACTTTCATAATACCACAGTTGGTTATTATGATCTTCATCCCACAGGTTCTTTGGGCTCTGTTCACTTTTCTAAATTCTTTTTCTTTTCTGCTCCTTAGACTGAATAATTTCAATTGTCCTTTCTTCAAGATTGCTGAATCTTTTTTCTCCCTGCTTAAATCTGTTGTTTAACCCCTTTAGGGAATTTTCTCTTCAGCTATTGTAACTTTCATCTCCAGAATGGGTTGCTTTTGTTGATTATTGAGGTCTGCAGTCATTGATTTGATTAGTGACTTTCAGAACTATTTTTTTTTTTTTTTGCATAGACTGTATTCTGTGTCATGCATGGTCACTGAGTTCTCTGTTCCATTATCTCAGCCATCAGTCAGAAATCTGACAGAAATTTCCTTAATCCCAAATTTTAGCAGTCTATTTCTTCTTTAAGCTCTCCCCTGGTTGCTATAAAATTTTTATTAGATTCCAGAGTTCCATAAAATTGATTCTGTCATTTTGATAGATTTATGGTTGTTTCAGTGGAGGGAAAAATTCTGGGGGCTCCCTATTTCATAATTTCTGTGATAGTACTCATCTTGACTCCATTTTCATCAGTGATGGATAAAGAAAGAAGAGAGTGTAACGTATTTATAATACATCAAGAGAGAATACTGGTACCTTTTGCATTGTTAATGAAATATAAAACTCTGCATGTTTAATTATTATAAATTTGGAGACATGTTTAAGATGGAATGCTTATAAGGAAAAAAAAGATAAAATTAACAATATTTAAATTTATAGTCATTCCTTTGAAAAGGGTTGTAGGTTTACAAAGAGAGAATAAGTTCTCAATATTAGTTATATGGGAAGTGAGAATTGAAGGTAACACAATTATCATGGTTTGCCTGAAACACAAGTTTTCTAGCACAAAGCTAAGCCCTTTGTCTTTAGATTATCACAACATTTCTTTGCATGTCTGAGTTTTGTGCACCCTTTCTGTGACTTAGAAGCCTAAGGTAGCTGAAAGGATATTTAAAAATAATAATCAGATTGGGAACCAGCCCAGCATTTTGACTCAATAGAGATAAAGGAAAATCAGCTGCTTAATGAAGCTCTTTTCTGCCTCTTGCCATTGTGAAAAATAGTGGCTATGTATTACATTATAGAGCCATGTGCTTTGTTTCTCACTCTTCCTTGGTCAGGGTAGCAAAGGTCATTTCTATCAGATCTCACTCTTGGTATTCTCATCCTCACTAATGCATTCAACTATCACCTCTGCATGATAGATATGTCATGTCTTCCCAAATCTGTATTTCAAGTCACATTTTCCCTCATCCCTTGCCACAGTCCTTCATCTCAAATGAAACAATTTTTATTTTCAAACTTAGCTATATTGGCCTACTATTTGCATATTTTCATAGAGTCAAATCATATTCAATATTTCCTGTTTTTTCTTAAAAAATTAAATTATTAAACATTATGAATTAGACTTTCACATTTTTCTTCTTAACAGATATATTTCAAGGGACTTTGGCAATTTTTTAGGCATAAGCAGTGTCAGAGAGTTTGCTGGATTTTTTTTTTTTTTTTCAGGTACTGGGACTGGGGATTGAACCCAGGACCTCATATGCAGGAGGCTGGTGCTCAACAAAACTGAGCCACATCAGCCCCCCTGAGTTGGCTCCCTCGTTTGTCTGCTCATTATTTGCTCGTTGTTTGCACATTTGCTTTGTTCATTGTCTGCTCATTGTTTTTGCTCATTGTTTGTTTTTCTTTAGGAGGCACTGGGAACCAAACCCAGGACCTCCCATGTGGGAGCGGGGCATTCAACTGCTTGAGCCACATCTACTCCCTGCTTGTTTTTTTTACCTCGTCTGCTCATTGTTTTTGCTTGTTGTCTGCTTGTTGTTTATTTGTTTTCCTTAGGAGGCATGGGGAACTGAACCTGGGAGGTGGGTGCTCAACTACTTGAGCCACATATGCTCCCATGCTGGATTCTTTTTTTCCCTCCCAAATAAAAGTACTGAGAAAATATGGCATGTATATCATTTTAATGTTGAGACTGCATAGTCACATTTAAGAGATTTATTATCTCCTGGAATTTGACTCTGAAAATAACTTGTACTAATATCAGGAATTTTGCATCTTATACTCATATGGTTCCCACAGTCAGATTTAAGATATAAAAGTGGCTGCAATTGAAAGATAGTATTTAAAATGCAGAAAGGTAGCTCTTTTTTAAGACTCATTATTATTTAAAGTTTATATCTAGACAGCATGTTTTGCAACAATGTATCTAGGTACTATCTATACAGCTGTCAGAAATTTTTACTGTTATAAACTACAACTTGGTTATTTTGGTATTATACTGAGACTTACTGAGATATCCCCCTGCTTTATCCAAATCACATTTGAAATAAAGGTGAAATGTACATTCTCTATCAAAATACTCATATATGATAGATAAAGTTTGGAGTATATGAATATATTCATGTTACTGGAACTTTACTTTTGCAGGGGTAATATCCTTCTGGACAGCCGTTTCTCATTTACAAGGTGCTTTACTCTACCACAGCTATCAATACTCTATTACTCTGGTAGTTATTAGAGTATAAAACTGGCAAAGACAGGACATGAATTTGTCTTTCTAGCCTTTGATATTCCAGAAGTGCATTTCCTCTACTACAGCCAAAGAAAAGAGATAATCTCTATCACTAACTTTATAGTGTAAATATTCAAAACCCAAGGTTTATATTTTATCTAATTGTATTGTTCCTCTCTACTTTATTATGTTTGATTACATGTTTTATTCCTTTATGAAATGTCGCTCTGACATCTCTCCATGAGGCATTTGCTTTGCATGTATGTAGAATGAGTCCTCATTACAACATAGTTTGACCTTAGTAACAATAAAAAATTTATAAAATTAGCATATCGTTTAGCCAAAGTACTTACATATTTAACCATAAAATGCATGTTTTGAAGGTATTACAGTTTGAAATAGAAATATTTAAAATGTATTAAAACAGATTTTAGAATAATTTCTTGAGATGTTTGGCAAGAATGTTTTATAGTATATCCAGTGAGGGACCAAAATAAAGAGTTCCTCAACATTGATTTCTTTGGAAACTTAGATTTTCTCTCTTAAGTTATATTTAGATGTGTGGCATGTCTAACTTTCTGTTTCTGTACCTCACTCTGCTTCTAGTGCTTGTTGTAATCCAGCTAAAGTGACCGTCCAAAGCATGAAGAAACCTTAAGTTCTGTCCTGAGTAAACCAACTTGCAGCTGAATGATGACCCTCTTTGATCAGTGCCTCTTATCCTATCCTGCTATTCATCCATGAGTTCCTGACCTTGTGAATATGAATCAGTCAAAAAAAACTTTCTTGATAAATAGTTCTAAAAACTTTAAGTGTTATAGTAATTCAGCAAAGACTTTAAATAACTAGGGTTTTGATGATGTAACCTGATTATTTACCATAACAGCTGCCAATCAAATTTAATAAGTTCAGTTTAGTTTAATTCAAATTAGCTCAATTCAATTCACCTCAACTCAACACACATCTATTGGGCATTTATTTGCCCAAATAGATGTGTTAGGTTCTAAGTATACAGAGATGAATAAAATACACTCAATGTCTGCATTCTAACAATGGGATGAGCATGGAAAAAGCAAATTGAAATGTAGTTCAATAAGTAGAGTAGTAGAATTATGTACACAATGTTTTAAGTAAACAATGGGGAAAGTAATTAATTTTGGGGAGAGCTATCATAGATGTGTTCTTAACAAATGCTTCTGGAAGAAATTATGCATAAAGAGCATTTTGAAGGATGTTAAGTTTCAGAGTGTGGTCACATTTAGACAGAGGGAATAACATTTTATACCCTGCTCTAGCCACTATGATGTTGGAAAGACTCTTATATGTACAATACTGATAGCTGTTTATTTAAAACATTTTAATTTGAAATAATTTAATACTTACAGGACAGTTGTAAAAATAATACAAACCCGTAAAGAGAATGCCAATACACCTCCACCCCCCTCAGATAATTAGATCCACAAATTTTAACATTTTTCTACCATTACCATATCATTTTATCTATCAATCTATATAATTTCTTATTTGAATATTTGAGAGCAGGTTGTACACATCATACTCCTTAAACAGATAATTCTTCCATTTACATTTCCTATGAACAAAGATATTTACTTATGTAATCACCTTAAGTACAGTTATCAAGTTCAAGAAATTTCACATTGATATGAAGCTCATATTCTATATTCCAATTTTTTCTTCTACTCCAATTATTTCCTTTATGAAGCTTTTTTGTCCATTTTAGATTAATGTTTGCATTCATGCATTAATGAATACTATATAATACATTTAACAGTATAATATATGGTATTTACTTGTCATTATCTCTTTAGTTTCTCTTTCTTTTATTTTTAATTGTGGAAATATATACAACATAAATCTTCCCATCCCAACCCCTCCCAAACATACCAGTCAGTGGGAATAATTTACAATATTGCATTATACTCACCCATATCCACTACTATAACTTTCCCTACACTCTATAAACAGAAACCCTACACTCATTTTGCATCAACTCCCCATTGCCTCTGGCCCTTACCCATGGTAACTTGTACTCTACTTTCTGTCTCTATAAGTATGCATATCCTCTAATATTTTCTCTGTGGTTATCTTGGGGCTTAAATTTAACATCCTCAATTTATAACAATCTCATATTCTTTGAGAAAACTTAATTTCAATAGCATACCTAAACTATATTCCTATGCCTCTATTCCCCTACCTTTACGTAATTCTTGTCATAAATTACATGTTTATATATTATGAGTCTGAAGATGATTTGTCATTCCATTTATGCATTTTCCTTTTAAGTCCTGTAGGAAGGAAAAAAATGGAGTTACATGCTTAAAATACAGAAGTACAGATATTCATATTTACCCATGTCATTTCCCTCACCAGAGGTCTTTATATCTTAATGCAGCTTTGATTATCTGTTGTCCTTTCCTTTCAACCTGCAGAACTCTCTTTAGCATCTCTTGTAGGGTCAGTCTAAGGGTGATGAATTCCCTCAGCTTTTTAAAAAATTCTGGGAATGTCTTAATCTCCCCCTCATTTTTGAAAGAGAGTTTTGCTGGAGAAAAAAATATTCATTAGCAATGTTTTGCTCTCAGTACTTCAAATATGTCTTCCAACACTGCCTCCTTGGCTCCATGATTTCTGATGAGAAATCAGCACTTAATCTTATTGAGGCTCCTTTGTATGTGACATGTTGCTTCTATCTTGCAGCTTTCAGAATTCTCGCTTTATCTTTGGCACTTGAAATTTAGGTTATAATATGCTGCAGGGGGTTATTTTGGTGTTTATCCTGTTTGGAGTTTCTTGAGTGTCTTTCATGTGTATATTCATGTCTTTTGTTAAATTTGAGAGGTTTTCAGCCATTTGTTCTTTGAATATACTCTCTGGCCCTTCCCTCCCTCCCTCCCTCCCTCCCTCCCTTCCTTCCTTCCTTCCTTCCTCTCCTCCCTTTCTGAGACTCCCTCAATGTGTATTTATTGGTACATATACTTGATAATGTCCCACAGTTTCCAAGGCTCTGTTCACTTTTCTCCATTTTTTTTCCTGCTCCTCAAACTGAATGATTTCATTTGTCCTATCTTTGAATTCTCTGATTCATTCTTCTGCCAGCTTCAATCTGCTGTTGAACCACTCTAGGGTATTTTTAATTTCTGTTATGGTGTTCTTCAGCTCTGTTTGTTTCCTTTTTATACTTACCATCTATCTATTGTTATTCTCTTTGTGCTCATCTGTCATTTTTCTGATTTCCTTTAGTTCTTTGTCATATTATCTTTTAGCTCTTTGACATATTTAGAACAGGTTTTTAAAACTCTTTTTCTGGAGTGTCCCAGATATGATTCTTCTCATTAGTGGTTTCTAATGCTTTAATCTGCTCCTTTGCCTGGGCTATTGCTTCCTGTTTCAGTATATGTTTTGTAATCTTTTGTTAAAACCTGAACATTTTGATGTTTTAATGTGTTATCACTGGAATTTACAGCATCTGTTCCTTATGCTTGTACCCAGCTAGTGACAGAGCTTTCCTTGAATGCGTGAGCTAACACCAGAAAAAAAATTTGAAAAGAAAAAGAAAACACCTTTCCCAGTCTATGCTGATTGACCTGTGCAAGTGCTCACCTTTTGAGCTTATCCATAAAAGTGAGTTTAGAGAATAGCTCCAGACCAAAGTGTAGGGGTTGACTTGATCCTTTCTGTGCATGTATCTTGTCTTGAGCATGCATGTGTGGCCCTAGGAACTTTTCCATTTACACAGTTATGAATGTCACCTCTTCCCTAGGAAACAGTTTCCTCATGGTCCTGGGCACTGCACTGGATGTTCTGTAGGATGTCAACAATCCATTGCTTACAGCGTTCTGTAGGAGAACTCTGTGAGCTGCCTTCTACATGCAGGGTGTGTTCTAGGACAGCAGTTCCCTCAGACCACCTCCAGACAGATTGTGCCAGACATACATGTTCTCAGAATGTGCATGTGGTTTATTCTGCTCCCTCCAGAACCAGGACCTGGGATCCACACAGGGAGCATGAGCTGGCTCCCCACTGAGGGGTGTGAGAAGGACCAGCCAATGTGCCATGACAGTCTACCACTTTTAAGTGGCTTTTTCTTGTTTCAGCACTCACCCAGTTACTGCAATCTTTTAACTGTTTTCTGGAGCTTTTAGAAAGATGTTTCTGCCAGTTCATGCTGGTTGTTCAAAGCTTCTGTGGATGGATGGAGCCCTGATACTTTTCACTCCACCATATTGACTGGGGTTTCAGCTGTTTTAACATGTACATTGTTACATGTTAGCTATTATTTTTTTAAAATAAAGTGAGCATTTTACAGCCATTATATTTAAAAAACAAATGCATAAATTAACCACCAAACAGTTTTGACTAGGGGTGGTGTGAACTGTGATATAAATGTTACACCCTAGACTGTGAAATATGGTAGACCTGGTTTCAAAAGGACAGCAAGGAAACTAGTCAGAGATAGAGAAAAGAAATAATGAGTATGAATCAAGAGTCTTGAGTTTAATTCCTTTTTCTGGCACCATGAATTTTTTTTATTGGGGGTAAGTTATTAATCCTCTGAGGGTCCAAATTTTCTCATGTGTAAACTAAGGGGTTATCTAGGAGACCTCTATGGACTCCTCTATCTCTCAAGGACTTCTCTGATATCTTTGGAATGATTTTGTCAGTGAAAATAACCAAAGGGAGGCAGATTGGATAGTGGAATGAGATTTGGAGCCAGCAAATCTCAGATGGACTCTGGCTCATCCATATACAAATTGACAGCTCTTGACAGCAAGGCCATCCTTTCATTAATAATTCCCATTTGCAAAGCATCTCTTTTATAAAGTTGTATGGATTAATGGAATAACATAGTCAAAATACTTGCAGAATTTGTGGCCCTTAATAAGGGTCTTAATAAGTATTAGTTTCTTAATAAGGATCTTAATAAGTATTAGTTTCTGTTTCCTTCTCCTTTATTCAGAGAGCAGAAGATAGCCAAACTCTTTTATAGGTAGCCTCAAATATTCTGGTTTTAAAGGCTGATTATTTTTAGACTCATAGTTTGTCTTTTCCATACCATTGCCAACTCTGCCAAATGGAGTGAAGCAGAGAAATGTATTAAGGCATCACATGAACAAAATATTTGATATTTAATAGCATACTTTTTTTTTCAAAGATAAAGGTATTTTCACAAACTTGTCATTGTGGCCTCAGGTGCTTTTCTATCTCTCGTGACCTTTCAGTTCTGCCTAATTATTAATACTGATACCATAACCACATAACTTGACTAGTCAGCACATTTGCTGATAAAGGTGCACTTCTTACATAATAATTCTGCATTTCACTTCACAGCCAAGATTTATTAACTGGGGTCAGTAGGGAGGATGCCTCATATGAAGATTTCAAAGCCTTTATAAGGACAAAGTGTGCTACATTTATGAAAAGATAATACCATGCATTAGAGGCAGGGTAGTTCTGTTTGCTTTAAAATAAGCTGAGCACAGAGTCCAAAATCTAACCTGTATGTTGTAACACCTCACTCAGCACAATCACTTTATAAATTCAGGCTCAGGCTCACAGAAGCTTAAATCCTTTGTTTTGGGTAAAACATGTGAGGAGGGGCACTTCTGGCTGGGTTGATTAAGACCTTTCCATTTCTCATCAAGTGCTTTAATAACATGTGGTCATTACCTTATAAAGGACTTCTTAGAAACAATGATAAGAATGCCAGATTGATATCCTGGGTAGATCAGAAACTTAAGAAATCAGACATATGTAGGTCCAAAGCTCAGCTTGTTACTTAATAACTGAGACTTTGAGCCATTAGCTTACTTTCTCTGAGATTTGATTTTCCCATTTATAAGATGGGGTTAATAATATTCTCCTTATAGAATATTGTGCATTTAAATGAGACAATATATGTAAAGTGCTGAAAAGTATCTCTTGAACAAAGTAGGTGCTCATTAAATGGAGGCCGTTAAGAAAATGAAAAGTGAGTACAAAGTAACAAGTCCAAAGTGTCAGTTACGTCAGTGTTGGTTCCATTTTCCAAGCAACTGAATGTAGCATATATTCTGTGAGAGCCAAATTCCTCTTTCCCAGTGGGTGTTTCATATCTGTCGATTTAGTGTTAATTAGACAAAGAATAACTAAAACAAAACTAAACATTTTTTAAAATATTTTAAAAGATGCTTAGATTACACAAATGTTACACAAAAACTACAGGGATTTCAATGTTCCCCAAAACTAAACTCTTTATAAAAAAAGAGATGTTGTGAAAGAATTAATTTTTTTAGTAAAATAGAATTTGGCAAAAGTTTTTTGGTCATTATATGAGAGGTAACTACTTAGAGAATGAAAGGAGATTTATGGGACATAAGTAACAGTCTTTCAGTGCAGAAATAGTAAGTTACAAACGAAAAATAAGAGAAGCCATTATAAAAATTGAAAAGAATGTTATTTTTCATGTCTAGGGTATGTTTTCAGGGGAACATGTTAGTATGAGTGGCCAGCATGAATATCTGTGATTACATGAATATGCTGTGATTACCTGACTGATAGCCAGCCTGCTAATGTGACTGGCTGGAGTGGAGACTGCAGGTGTGGAAAGGTGGGGATAAAATTACAGTCACTGAGATAATATGTTTTTATCCTGCTGCACATTCCCTACAATGTGAAATAACCAGTGATGTTGGTCTTTGGAAAATAGCCAGTGAGTTTCTATGCTAATAGCACAAACTCCAAGCCTACAAAATTGTTATTTATGTTCCTTAGAACGCTACTCAAAGGAATTCCATGGGAAAAAAAGAGAAGTGGTTCCATCGTTAAAGAAGTTTGGAAATGCTGAATTGGCATATGAAAAGTTCTGACAAGTTCTGCAATTAAGAAAGCTGATTAATAGCCCAACCATTCCCTAATTAGATCGTTGGACCCCTTCATCAAAAGATTTTGGTAAATATTCTGTTGTTCTATTGATCTGGAAAACACACTTTGGGAAATCCCATGATTGGCAATTAAGGAATGATCGAATACATATATGGTAATATGAAGGAGTAAGTTGTTTAGGAGAAATGGACATTTACAATTTCTTATCACCTGAAATGTACATCTTGTGCTTTTTTGGCATTGATATTTTAGAATCTATTGGAATCTTTTGGTTCTGGCTTGTGACTAGCTGAAAATTTTTCTTGTGCTATAGCATTGAACAAGAACAAGTTATTTTATAGTTTTATTTTGCAGAGTAAGGCACCAGAGCTATGTCTTATTGTCTGATGAATCCTTTTCAGGTTTTATTCTACAGTTTTCAAGTCCTGATGCAGCTTTCTTTTTAACTAAAACTATTTTCTTAATTTAAGCAATTCACCAGGTTGAAGAAAACTTGTAAGCACTGTTAGTATTTGTCAGGAGTAAATGGGACTCTAGAGAGTTCTTTGAAATAGGAAACATTTGAACAGAATATCATCTTGCTTTCAGCTGTTTGTGTAGATGCAATTTCTGCAATTCTATACCTCACAGCTCTAATTTCTCTTCATCTGTGTCTCAGGCTTCCATCAATAATCCTGCTGAAACACACTTGACAAGAGAGGTAGAGTAGATGCCCTTGCAATATCTTCTGAATGTCACTCCCCAGTGATTTGTAATCGGGTTTATAAATTTTAGGAAGAAAAATGTAAAGCTAAATAGGAGATTCAATCCATATGAATTCAGATCGGACAAGGGTACTGTTAGTAACATTTTATAAAATTGCCTTTTGATTAGACAATGGATGTTTTGTAAATTTTTTTTAAAAAGTCAGATTTTGGATTCCTATTGTGGATACATAAATATATGTAAAATAAAACCCTGCTGTAAAGTACCTCAGTGTATGAATTTACTGTTTTCTGGATTCAATTAAAACTTCTTTACCTGCTGTGAGCTCTAAAACATCTTTCTAACATAGAAATTTTACAATACATTTGCTATCCCATCTCAGAATATCAGTATTAGAAAAAAAGGTCAAAGTCTGTGTGTATGGACTGTATGTAAAGAATTAGACTCCTGCTGCCTTTCCAAAGTAAGGATATATCTGTATTAGAACTTACTATTATTGATTATTAAAGAGTTATTAAGTAAGAAACAACAAAAGACATTATTTTTTAGTCTGTGAAGAATTTTACATTAATTTTATTGATTTGGATCTTTCCATATTTACTTTGTAAAAGCTAGTAAAAACTATTCTAATTAACTTTGAACTAAAGTTCTTGAAAAGTTAAATATATTTTTTAAGACCTGCAGCATATTTTCCACTTGATGTAGGAACCATGTGGTCATATTTGGTTTTCATTATTTGTCTATGGAGTAGTATTAGAACTTTATGGGAAATACATGGCATATTTTTTGTCGAGGAATGCTTTTTCCTCATCTCCAATATGCTTATGTATCATGGGTTACAAAATGAAAGAATAGTGTGTGTTTAAGCATTGTTTAGAAGAAGGAATGGTGAATTTATAGTAACATCCTTTGTCTAAATATAAGGATTGGACACATTGAGGAATATGACAGACTATCTTTAGAGCAAATTTCACTGTTTGAGGAATGCCTATACGCTCATAATTATAGCAGATAAGTATTATGGAGTTTCACATGAAGGTTTGAATTGACTAATTTGAGAGGGTTCTACTTGAACAGTGGTGAAAGTGATGAGGCCTAAATGCCAGTTTAACATGAACTCTAATTTCACCCTGTTGAATTTGCAGTCATTCTTCTTTCATTGAACTCTTCAGAGATTAGAGAATTCCAGCCTGTTCTGGATGAAGCCACTGTCGAATGGGAAAAGCCACTTTGCTCTCTCTGTCCATTTAGCCTTTGGCTTACCCCGAAGGGCTGCCAAGTGCCAATCTGTGCTGAGTGGACACCTGTACCTGGGGAACGGGACACAGACCAATTCACCTCACCCAGGTCATCAAACCATCTCCAGATGACAAAGAACTTCTGACTTTAAGAACTAACTTGCTTGTTATGCAAAGTAGTGACCTGGGGTGAGAAGCTTCATTAATTTTTCTCTCTCCCCTGAGCCACCAAGGTGTCAGAAGTTGGACTGCTTACTCTCACCTTTTTTTCTCTATATAATATATGTCAACAACCATTTATTCTCATAGAAATGGTCCAATCAATTCCTTGAGGCTTGTTTATAAGCTACTAAAGCAGAAATGAAAATTAGATTCCATTTAGAAGAAAACAATATTTAGCTTTTCCCATGGAAATGAAAGAAAAAGTGTTTGGAAATTCTGTTATCTTCTGAGGTCTCAGAAGAGACTGTGATTGAAAATAATAAAAAAGGAGAAATATGAATTTCTATCCAGATTGCTATTTTAGTTTTTATCCAAGTGATGAGAAAAATTATGCAAGCCCATGCATTTGCCCTGAGTTATGATTGTATTATATTAACCTTAAAATATCCCATACTGACATTGGCTCACTGAAAATTCTGCCTCTTGGGTATAAAAACACATCTAAAATGGACTCAGCTCATTTCTTTCTTGCTGGGGTCGCTTTACCAGTTATTCCCAACTATGGAATTATTTTATATATTGTCTTTTTTGGCCAATATTACATTCTCACATTTTTGGCACCTGGGAATTTCCTTCTGTGTTACTTCTATTACTGAACTCAAGGTTTGTAATTATGATCATCTCTTATTGCTAATAAGATGTGAAGAAGGAGCTAATAGGATTTGCTCCATCTTTTACTTAATATTAATGGAATGCTACTGTTTAGAGTGTACTTGCCCAGGCATCTGTCAGTAAGGTTGGATACATGAAGAATGGGTTGTCTTTTCTGTAAACTATTTCAGCGTGGAATAAATGTCTGTCTGTTGACTGTGGCTATAAGCTTTACATCCAGGTAGCTCAGATGGAAGAGGAAGAAGTAATGATATTAACAAGGTCTGGAAAATGTTTCCTAAATTTCACTGCTAAAAAGAGCAGGTGCTAATAATAAATAAATAAAAATAGTAAATATTTGAGTATCTATTATTTGTCCAGTGCAATGTGGATCATTTGTTCAGTTGTATTGCTTTTCAATAGAATACATTGGGTCATTTAGTGCTAAGTGTAAACCTTGGAGTCTTTTTCTATAAAAAAAAAAAAAAGGAAGGCTCTCGCTTTGCTCAAATTGATTGAATAAGCTATTGTCAGAGGATATTAGAGTCCTGTGGAATTATCCTTTATTGTGCATCAGGTGGACAGAAGAAAGGATTCAGAGAGAAGAGGTGTAAGTCATTATGTTAGCTCTTGGGAAGTATGTATGCTGGCTGCTTCTTTATTATAGTTATAAGCAGTACTTGGAAAGATTAATTTAAGACTAATCCTCTTCAAAAGTTCATGCCAGTAGAGACTTCAAATGGACCCTATAAACAAAAAATCATTTTTGTGTAATTGTGGAAATTACCAATTTACAGTATAGAAATTATGAAAATAGCAGTTTAACTTGGATCTGTGTATGAATTCAAAATGTTATTAGCTTGATTTAGTAATCATGAGAAGGATGTTGTCTAATTGCTGTTATGGATGAACTACCAGAGTATAATAGTGATTCAATTTCTGTAATCAATTTGATCAAATGGATATACCAAATTAAGTACAATTACAGATATTGTGAAATGATTAATTTTATTATAAGATATTTGGACATTAAAATGTACTAATCATTGACTTGAATATTTAGTTCATAAGCTTCCTATTTAGCATGCAGGGTTATGAGTGTCAGATTTTTTTGATCTCTGTAAAGGTAGGTGAAAACTTGATATAATTCTGGATTATTACAGTTGAAGAAACACTTTTACTGGAAGCATAGCGCTAATATGAGTTTTCAAACTTTGATTTAAATATATAGATAATCTGGGTTTTTGCTAACTTTAAATCAATTTAATGTATATACATTCTGAGAAATTTCCTCAAGCATACTTTTAATTTGGAAAAATTTAGCCTCCTTTAAGACAAAAAATGTGAACTTTTGGGAATAAAATCTGTGACTTGCTATTTTAGGTGATAGTATGCATTTCATGGGAAACACTTTTTTGCAACATTGAAGCTACTCTATCAGTGTTCAAGGTTCTAGCAGCTGCACTAGGTGAAAAAGGGTGAAGCAATTAAATACAGAAATATGTCTGCACAGGATACCCTCTAAGGCAGTTCAGATTTTTGAAAGATGTGAGGAGAGGCAGGAAACATAATTGGTAATGAACTTGGAAGAATAGTGCTATGGATCAGTGACAATTGACCAAGGATGAGGATAAAGCGAAAACCTGAAAATGATTTCTGTTCGGTTGACTCAGAAAAATTAAAATTACTTTCTAGGGAAAGCAAAAGCAGTAGGGGAGAGGGGAAATGGACCCTCTTTTATAGTGATTCTGTATTAGGTCTGAAGGCTTTAGTCTGTTCTCTCATTTAATCCTCAGAGCAATAAATATAAAGTGGGTATTTCATAGTTAAGATGGCAGAGACTCAGAAAGATGAATAATTTGCCTCAGTTGATAGAGTGAGGGTATAATAGTGATGGATTAGAATTCAGGTTTGGTTGTAAGTTCATATTCCTATTCATGATGCATAAAATTAGACACATGGTCAAAAACTATCACTACTAAATTTTAAAAAGTTTTACTGTAATTAGACTATTTTTATATTATTTATCTTTTCTTTAAGGACTATTTCTGAATTTTTGAGTTCACTATAACTTCAATAACTTTTTAGATAACATTATTGGTTTAAATAGGATTGGAATTTACTCCAGATTCTCCATGCTTGATCAATTTCTTTTAAATCTTGGTCAGGTAATTGGTCCCTGGTAAGAGTTCTAATAAACGTACTTGCATGATATATTTTCTAAGTCTTTGCATATTTAATAATATCTTTCTGTTGTTTTCCCACACAGATGACAGCTTGATAGGAAGAGATTCCCTGGAACATAATCTTCCGCCTACTCTCCCTAAGTCTGCAGCCATTGTCTTTTTGCTTTTAATATTGCCAAGAAGTCTGAGACTAACCTGATTTGTGTTCCTTACAATCTTTTAATTTTCCTTCTTATCTGCCAGGGTATTTAGAGGATTTTTTTTTTCCTGAATGCTATAAATTGGGAAATGTCAGTAGGTGTTTTAATTATTGCCTCAATTTTTTTTCCAGGAATATGGTGACCCATCAAGGGTCATCCTGCAGACCTCGATTTTCCTTTATTATTTTTTTTAATCTGGATATTTTTTTCCAATTTTAATTTCAGTTATTGCTTTTTCCTTTTTCTGGTTTATTCTCCTATTTTTAAAAAATCTAAATGTTGGATCTTTTCTTTTGTCATTGATCTTTTTTTAAAAAAAATTATCTCCTGTTACGTTATTTTTTTTTCTTTCTTTCTTTTTTTTTTTTAAAGATACTTAAATTATGTAAATATTACATAAAAAATATAAAGGATTCCCATATGCCCCACTCCCCACACCTACCCCATTTTCCCACATTAACAACATCCTTCATTAGTGAGGTATATGCATTGCAATTGATGAACATATTTTGGAGCATTGCAATGAATTGTGGATTAAAGTTTACATTGTAATTTACACTCTCTTCCACCCAATTCTGTAGGCTAGGGCAAGATATATAATGATCTGTATCTGTCACTGTATTGTCATTCAGAACAATTCCCAAGTCCCAAAAATGTCCCCATACTACACCTATTTTGACCTCTCCTTACCCTCAGAAGCTCCAGTGGGTCACTGCCTCCACATCAATGATATAATTTCTTCCATTGCTAGAATCACTTTTAGTCTATAGTAGAATACCAGTAAGTCTACTTTAGTCCATAGTTCATTCCCCAATCATGAGGATCCTGGGATGGTGATGTCTACTCCAACTCTAATTGAGAGGGGGCTGCGATCCCATAGGGCCAATAGATGGAACTCTCTTGCTTGCAGTTGTAGACTGTCTCTGTACCTTGGTATGGCAGTTGTCCATCATCACCTCATTGTTAGTTGTCCTGGGGGAGACAAATGAACTGGAGAGTAGGTGTTACAACTTCATTGAGATTCAGGGCCCAGCTGGCACATGGATAGCCTAAAGATTTAAGTCTCTTGGGAATACTCCTACCAACTCTAGTACTAATTATAGGTTCAAATAGAAGGACAGAAGAGCCATGTGTAGGGAAACCACAACTGAGTCCAACTCTGTCACACTGGGGAGCATAAATTCCAAAGTAGGGCCCACTGGCAAAGCACCAAACTCCTGAGCTATCTGCCCTGACTATAGTGTCTGGATGTCTCCAGAGCCCTCAGGAGCCCCACTATTTGGGGTAGTATCTACTTTGGCAGTCAATGAGATCTTGCTGAGACGTGCATAAGCTTAACCTCTGGAATGACCTCCTGACTCACTTTGAAGTCTCTTAACCATATAAACTCATTTTTCTTTACATTTTTCCCCTTTTGGTCAGGGTCTTTTTCCAGTTGCATTGCTAGTTGATGCTTGGTAGTAATCCCTCAGTGCCAGGTATACTCATCCTCGGGAGTCATGTCCCACACTGGGGGAAAGGTAATGTATTTATATGCTGAGTTCGGCTTAGAGAAAGGTCACATTTGAGCAACAACGTAGGTCTCAAGAGGTAACTCTTAGGCACCCTATAATACTAGGCTAAGTTTCAATGTCAAGAGTAAAGGTTCATAGGCACAGTCATCAATATTGAGAGCCTATCAATGGACCATCCTCCTTCACTAGTCATTGCCCCTGTACTTGGGGCATACTTGCTATCCCATTAGAGAATGTGGCAGAGCTCCCCAGGATGGGAATTTGATATCCCTTCAGTTATTGTGTGACTCTTCACCCACTGTGACAATGTCCCATGAACATTTGAACACATTTATATATATGCCCAGGTAAACTTCCTCCCATGTATCCCCCATCATTGACACCTTGCACCAGTGATCCTCCCCTGCCATAGTTGTAACCCTTCTGTGTTCCAAAACTTCTTCAAAAATGAAGCCAATAAAATAGCCAAATACAATTAATAAGAAAATGAAATAATAATGATAGTTTTAAACATAAATAAAAAAATCATTACTCTTTGAGAAATTATTAATACTAAAAGAGACATAGAAAAACTGCATATAATTTCCAAAAAGACAAGAAAAGTGGACTGTAGAAATATGAATTGGTAAGCTGAATGTTCATCACTCTTTCCCAGATTGGTTGGGGGTGAGTTTAGGAAATGTCGAATCAACTGATTATTAAGCAGATACTTCATATAATTTTAAGAAAGAATAGGTGATTAGAAGCAGCATGAGCTTACTTAAACATGAGTTACAAAATTACTTCATTTAAGAATCAGTGTATTGGAATAGTTTATTAGATTTTAAAATCGGGATTTTGTGAGTGAATGTGGCTTATGCGGTGAGTGCTGCCTCCTACATGGCAGTCCTGAGTTCGGTTCCTGGTGCCTTCTAAAAAAGAAACAAAAACAAACAGCAAGCAAAACAAATGAAAAAACCAACTCAAGGGAGCTGATGTGGCTTAGTGGTTGAGTGCTGGCTTCCCACATGCGAGGTCCTAGGTTCAATCCTGGCCCTATTACCTAAAAAAAAAAAAAAAAA
>JAQZBX010019053.1:0-34087 GCA_029593785.1 Cabassous unicinctus
GGGGGGGGGGTATAAGGGACCCAAAGGAGTCCTCTGCTAGATCACCCCCTTCACCGAGGTGGCCCTAAATAGGGTCGTGGAAACTAATCAAGCCCTACTCACTTCCTTACCTCCCCAGGAGTGCTGAAGCTTTGATGCTTGTCAGTACAGAGAGATAAAATTGTCTGACTCCGCCCCCTCTTGGCCAAGCCTTAGTATCAGCAGGCAGCTGCAAAAAACAAGTTTGCTCAGCAATTTTGCCTCTCGCCTCAGCCTGGCAGTGTTTCCAGCCGGCTTATCTGCTCCCTAAAGCTATGAGGAGAAACCCAAATGACAGAGAGACGGGGAGGGAGGGGAAGCGATCTTGCTGAGTGGCAGAGGCAGGGAGGGGTGAGAGGCGAGCAGGGGAGCCGAGCCTGGGATACCAGCCCGGAGGACCTGCGGTGGCGGCAAGGGAGAGTGGGGGGAGGGGCGTCAGAAGCGGGAGCGGTGGGAGGGAGGAGGAGCGGTGGGTGGGGCGTCAGAGGCCTGGGCGGGGGGAAGAGAAAAAAATAATAATAATAATAAAGCTATGAGAGGGTCCAGGCAGCCAAATCCACAGAAGTTAAAACACTCTCCACCTTCTGTCAGAGCCCTCCCTCCCTCAGATTATGTTCCCACAAGCCAGCAGGCAGCGGGAGTCGCGGATGTAGGATCCACGGCTCCAGCCAGCCGTTTTCTGTGCGGGCGGGGCTCAGCCGTCAGTGCTGACCACCAACGGCAGGCCCAGAACTCACGAATCTCCACTGATCACTCCACGCCGTGGATCTGCCAGCTGCTAGAGGACCCAAGCCTCTCACTCCGTGTGCCCACAGCACAGACCCTCGGGCAGAACCGTGTCCACAGTCGGCTGTCCCCGGAGATCTGAATCGTGAGCACTCACCTAGATCGACGCCATCTTGGTCCCTCCACACTCTTCTCTTGAAAGAACCCATTTGTTGCCAATGCGAAGCACATGGCTGGGTCTGACTGGGCTCAGCGCAGCTTAGCTCTGCCAGGATGGACTCACCCCCTCACTTGTCCCGCTGCTGCCCTGCCCTCCACCCTCTGCAAAAGGGTCTGGGCAAAGGACTTGGGTGCTGCCTGAAGGTTGGCTGGTCTCACTCAACTCCCTTCTGAGACGGCAGAGCATACAGGGAGAGCTGCTGTTTAAACTTGTCCAATGAATACTCTTTCCAAAATCTTCAAAGCTCCTCTGATTAATTTCTGTGTTTGTTTCCTGCCTAACTTTATCAGGATACTTTCTACATGGCTGTCACCTTTATTGTGGCCCAAGGTTGGGGACAGCACTACAATAGCTGACCCCATTCACAGCAGAGGCTTAGAGATGCTGACGTGCAGAGACAAGCTGAGAACATTTTTGTTTTAGTGCAGTTTACAGTCACGTGATTAGAGGCCACACCACTGGAAAGTCTATATTCAAAAGCAATTTACCATTCCCTGGGGTTCTTACAAGTGAGGTAATTTTCTTTGCCAATCAGCTTTGTTTTAAGGTGACCTCCTGTGCATGCAGTTTTGGATCAACCTTTCCATTTGGAATCTGTGCATTGTGGTTTTGCTGGGGCTCTTCAGTGTCTTTACCTTGATGAATGCTGGATGGAGGGAACCTGAGTTTTGTATGAAAAATTCCTCTGACCCCAAGCAGCACAGGCAGTTCTACTGCCAGTTAGGGTAGAAGGAAATCTTCCAGAAGAAATTTGGCTTCAGGATATTTGGGGTGGGGGTGGGGGCAAGCGGAGGCTGTGGCTGAGGACAAGATTTTTTTTTCCTAGCAGTGAACTGGAGATAATTGAGTTTTCAGAAAAAAAAGACATCCTTGCTATAGCCTTCCTTGTGTGTGTGTGTGTGTGTGTGTGTGTGTGTGTGTGTGTGTGTGTGTTAAATGTGGGTTGATTGAGAGGGGAAATGCTGATGGGTGGGTCTGAAAGCAGCCATAGGAGCCCAAACAAATAAAAACACCTTTGAAATACTCTGGAAGGTTTTGCATTTCAAAGGGTCCACCTTGTAGAATTTTACATCATGTCAAGGGGTTAAGGAGAAGTGTGACAGGCCCCACTGCTTCTTTAACATTTCTCCCACTCTCCTGCTGTGGGGGCTGTGCAGGGAAGTTACATATTGCATGGGGTGGGAGTGGGAGGTAGCCAGACCATGTAGGAATATCATGGAAACAGCAGCACCTCTGAGGCATCTGCCATGCCCAAGCGGGCAGGGAGAGTAAACAAATTCCTCAAAGTGGAGGGGATTTTTCCAAGGTGCCACTTTTGAGGTTGAAAGGCAAGCAGGTTTGGAAAGAGTCCATTGGACCCCAAAAAGCAGTGGTGGGCTAATTCCTGGCTTATTTCTTTTTGTTCTCCCATTAAACAAAGAAACAAAACCTCTCCGTCCGCTGGTTAATGTAGTTCCCAAGTTCCCAAAATTCAAGACCAGGAAAAGTTGGGCTCTACAAAAATAAGTGCAGATTATCTATGTAGCCTCTGCTAACTGCCCATTAAGAAGAGCAGTGTCCCCTGATTGTTGAAGGCCCATCCTGGGGACTTTGTGTATCCTCTCTCACCTGCGCAAAGCAGCCTGCTCTTACAGCTGAGGAAACTGAGACCCAGAGAGGCCAAGTAACTGGTGGAAAGCCACACAGCCTCAAGGCCTAGTAGCCAGTAGCACTCTCCAGGTCTGCCCAGCTTCAGAGCTTGCTTGCTTTCCGTACACAGTGTTATCAGTGTGTTTGAGATAGAGGCCCTGGGTTCTGTTTTATCTCAAATGATAAAGTTTGTTTAGTCTTGTTAACACCACAGGGAAACTTAGAAATTTTAACTGCCTCTTTCCTCTGCCCCTCCCTTTCCTATGGCTTTTTAAAAAATATGATTGATTCCATATCTACTGTAATCAAGGCAGTGCCTCAGTTGGGAAGATTGAAATGCTTTGCTTCATTCTTACAAAAGACAGATTCACAAGAAAATAAAATTATTCCCAGTGACCTCTTGGGGGAAACAGGAAATAAATCTGGCAGCTCACTAGAAGCATCACCATGGAGTCACATCCCATTTTCCATTCAAAGATGTCTTCTAAAGGATTTCTGACTTCTTTCTTTCTTTTTTCAGTTTTCGTAATTCAGATGTCTCAGTGTAAATTATTTTGTGATGCTTCCCAACCCAGTTTTGTACAATGTCATGTTTCTAAAGTAATGAAATAATCAAACTTGATTGTCCTCTAGCATGTGGGAACTTGGTGTGCTACAGCCAGGGCTGTGCAGGGGCCCCGCCTTCTGTGCTCAGACAGATGGCTCTTTATGGGTTGGTCCCAGTGTGGGTGTATGTGTGTCTGGGGAGAAGATATCCATGTGCAAAAAGGCCTGCCTGGCAGGATATGCAGCCCTTTCTGCCTCTGAAGAGCTCATGGGAGGGGGCTGTGGCCCCAGTGGTCTGAGTTTCCTGACACTGGACTCTAGAGCAGTGGTTCTCAACCATAGCTGCACATCAGAGTCCTTTGGAGAGGTTGGAAAAACCCCAGCAACCAGATTGCATCCTGGAGTGGTGACCTCAGAACCTGGGGGAAAAGAAGGAGGCACCAACACTGGTATTAAAATAAACACACAGACAAATTGATTGGTATTAAAAAAATATGGTGGGTTGGATGAAATCACCAAATGTGAGATACACACTAGAGTTAGTAGTCATATTTTCACAATGCTCTTGCTTAGCTTGTAACAAAGGTATCACCACAAAGCCAGGAGCTGGTGGAGGCTGATGTATGGGATACCTGTATGATGTTACACGTTTATTTTGTAAGCTCAAAACTTTTACTATACACATATTTCTGTAGGCTCAGGTATGAATGATACACTTCAATAAAAATATTTTTACAAACAGAGGGTGTTGATTGTCACACATGAAAGTTTTGCATTTGCCTGTTTCTTTGCTCTTCAAAGTTGGAGGTTGTGCTCAAGAGTGCATTGAGATGGACAGCTGTACCCTTAGACTGGACCATGCATCCCTTGACCCTTATGTTATCTGCCTGATATCTGGGGAATAGTTGAATTGGGCTTTGTGTCCCTGAAGCTACAGATGATTTTTTCCTTCTTGGTTGTGGACAAGGACTTGTGTGTGCCATTGGGAGAGTGTTTGAGGCTGGGGAATTTTGTGTGAGAGTTTGTCTGTGAGCTGTCATCCTTGCTTTTTACTGTAAGAATAACTTACATTTTATTTCAAATCTTTTTAAACATTTAGAATATGACATAACAACAGTTATTTATATATGGATAAACACTTCAGAATCCCTATATACATGAGAAAAATTCAAAGAATAGAGAGGCTAATCAGAAATGCTTTCTGTGTTAGAAAAAGTAGCGCTTGCTATCACAAGCATAGATTCATAAAATAATTCACAAAGATCACCTCTAAATTACTGAATCGAAATTGGGTTTATTCAAAGATTAATGAATCAGAGAAAAACTTTTGGAACTAGCTTATCATTATTCTCCCAGTTAATGTAGTTAACATTATTTAATTAACTAAAAAAAAAAAAAAACTCTTACAGAATATTTGTACCAATTGCATTCATCAGTAAATAAAATCATTGAGGCCTCTCATTTTTAAAGACTGTACTTTTCAAAGGAGATAGATAAATACCTAACATTTTCAAGTAGTATGTAGTTTATATTTTGAGTAATATTTTCATTCTTAGAAAACAATTTATATTAAAACAATAATAGATATTTAACAGTCAATTTCAAAGTTTGTATTTTACCAAGTATTTTAAAACTGGATTTTCTGTTTTAAAGACATCAAATATGTACATGAAAAAATATCATCAAAATCTGACTACAGAATATAGTTCATATATTACATATAATGTAATTTTCCCCCAACCTACCTTATTATTTTTTAAAATAATATTTTTATTACAGAATGTGAACTTAGAAAACAATCAAGCCAATTGGATGACTTTACATACAATAGCCTTCCATTAACACACCACATCATGATGGAAGCCTTGTTATAGATTGTGAGATAATATCAGACTATGACCACTAACCATAGTCCATAGGGAACATTTGACACACTTTGTCCATCCACTCCCATTATCAACATATCATGCTTGGTGTGGATGTTATGTGTTTGTGTTGGCTACTGATGTGTTTACTTCTATTCCCCCATACTCATCAGTTTGACTGGCGGTTTATTCGTATTACTTCTATATTTGGACCACTAACCCAAAACAGATTTAGAGCTTAATGACTGTTCCTTGGGAGGGCTTCTTTTGTATTTCATTCATGTCTGTTCTATTCAGACTGGCCATCAATCTAGGAGAATTCTTTTCAAAATATTCCCTCCCCTTTGCCCCCCTGCAACTTTTCCCCAAACAATAGGTGGTACATTAATCAGTGAACTTTGAAAACACTCTTTTTATTAGTTTGAAATCTATCTAAAATACATCCTTTATACAGTGCTATCTACTTATTTTACTCAAAGTTAAAACACAGAACACAATGAATTGTGAAAACACTATGCTGATTTTTCCTGAAATCTATGCAAATACATGCTTTACTGACTGCTATGTACTGATATTGACTTGTAGTCAATGTATAAATTTAGAACTCACTTACTGAACTGTGAAAACAGTTTATTGATTAGTTTTGAAAACTATGAAAAATACATGCTTCACTGAGGGTTATGAACTTATATTGACTTAAAATCAATCTTAAGACACAGAACAACTTTAATGAACTGTGAAAACTCTAAGTTGTTCAGTTTTGAACACTATGAAAAATACATGGTATATTGAATGCTATGTACTTATATTGACTTACAATTATTTATAAAACACAAAACTCACTTATTAAACTTTGAAAACACTGTTGATTAGTTTTGAAAGCTATACAAAATAAATGCTTTATTGAGTGCTCTGTATATCTTTTGAATCCAGTCAATATTAAAACACACAACTCAAGTGAACTGTGAAAGCACGATGTAGATTAATTGAAAAATTCAAAATGCTTGAGATTCTACATGTTATGTAATTGTATTATCTTAAAATCAATGTTCATACAGAGCAATCACTTACAAAGTGATAATCCTTTGTTGATTACTTTTCAAATCTATTTAAATTACATACTTTATTCACAGATATGTACTTATATTGACTTAAATCAATGTTAACCACTGAACTCAAATAGTGCACTGTGAAAACAGAATGTGCATTGCTTTAGAAAACTATGTAAAATACATGATTTTCACTGCTATTACTTATATTGTCTTACAATGAATATTGATACACAGAACTAACTTAGGAATCTGTGAAAACACTATGTTGATTAATTGTGAAAACTATGTAAAATACATACTTTATTAGTGCTTTGTACTTATATTGACTTACATTCATTGTTAAAATTCAGAGCTCATTTAGTGACCTGTGAACACACTGTTGATTAATTTTAAAACTACTTAAAATACATGGTTTTAGTGAGTGCAATGTATTTATATTGACTTTCATTCAATGTTAGAACCCAGACTTCACTTAGTGTACAGTGAACACACTATCTTGATTAATTTTGAAAAATCTGTAAAATACAATCACATCAATGTAATTATATTGAATTATATACAATGTTAAAACACAGAACTCAGTGAACTGAGAAAACACTGTTTAGTGCTTTTGAAAACTATGTAAATTACATGCTTTATTCACCAATATGAACTTATATTGACTTACAATCAATGTTAGAACACAGAACCCACTTATTGAACTTGAAAACATTATGTTGATTACTTTTGAAACCTATGTAAAATACATTCTTTATTGAGTCCTATGTACTTATATGACCTACAATCCATGTTAATACAAGAAATCACTTAGAGAAATGTGAAAATACTATGTTGATTAGTTTTGAAAACTATGGAAAACATGTTTTACTGAGTGCTATGTATTATATTGATTTATAATCAATATTAAAATACAACTCACTAGATAATTGTAAAAAACTCTGTTGATTAGTATGAAAACTATGTAAAATACATTCTTTGTTGAGTGGTCTGTACTTATATTGACTTTGAATCAATGCTAAAATACAGAACTCACTTTGTGACCTGTGAAAATATTATGTTCAATATTTGGAAAACTATGTAAAATATATGCTTTATTCAGTACTGCGTATTTATATTGTCTTACAAACAATATTAAAACACAGAAGTCTCTTAATGAACCCTGAAAAAAAATCTTCATTAGTTATGAAAACTTTGTAAAATATATGCTCTTTTCACTATGTACTCATATTGACTTACAATCAATGTTAAAACACAGAATTCAGTGACCTGTGAAAACACTATATTGATTACTTTTGAAATCAATATAAAATGCATGTTTTATTCATTGGTATGTACTTATATTGACTTACAATCAATGTTAAAACACAGAACTGACTTAGTGAACTGTAAAATCACTATGTTGATTATTTTTGAAACAATAAAATACATGCTGTATTCACCTCTAGGTACTAATTTTAACTTACAATCAATGTTGAAGCCCAGTAATCATTGAAGTATGAAAACACTATGTTGATTTCTTTGCAAAACTATATAAAATACATGCTTTATTCACCAATATGTACTTTTATGGTTTTAAAATCAATGTTAAAACACAGAGCTCACTTCTTGAAATGTGAAAATTCTATGTTAATTCATTCTTAAATCTGTGTAAAATTCATGCTTTATTCACTACTATGTTCTTATATTGACTGAAAATGAAGTTAATATACAGCTCTCACTTACAGAACTTTGAAAACACCATGTAGATTAATTTTGGAAACAATGTAAATTATTTTCTTTACTTAGTGCTATGTAATTTTATAGATTTACAATCAATGTTAAAACACAGAACTCAATAAACTGAAAACTTTATTGATTAGGTTTGCATACTGTGTAAAATACATGATTTATTCACTGCTATGTACTTATACTGACTTATAATGAATGTTAAAACCAGAACTCACTTACTGAACATTGTAAACACTATGAAGATTAGTTTTGAAAACTATGTAAAATACATGCCTTATTGAGAGCTATGTCCTTATATTGAATTACAAAAAAGTTAAAACACAGAACTCACTTAAAACTGTGAAAACACTGTGTTGATTACCTTTGTGAACTGTAAAATTCATGCTTTATTCACAGATATGTAATTATATTTACTTAAAAGTAATGTGAAAACTCAGAAATCAGTTAGTGAACTGTGAAAATACTGTTGATTATTTTTTAAAACTATGTAAAATGCATGCTTTTTTGTCTTCTAATTTCTTATATTGACTTAAAATCAATGTTAAAAAAGGGATCTCACTTAAGTGAATTGTGAATACATTATGTTGAGTTTTTGAAAACTATGTAAAGTACGTGCTTTATTGAGTGCAATGTACTTATATTGACATACAATCAATGTAAAAGCACAGAACTCACTTAGTGTACTGTGAAAAAACTAAGTTGATTATTTTTGAAAACTACATAAAATACATGCATTTTTCAGTGTTATGTACTTATATGGACTTACAATCAATGTTAAGCCACAGAAATCACTTAGATAACTGTGAAAACACTATGTTGATTTGTTTTGAAAACTATGTAAAATAAATATGTATTAAAAGTTATGAATCTATATTTACTTACAATCAATGTTAAAACACAGAACACACTTAGTGAACTTTGAAAACCCTATGTTGATTAGTTCTGAAAACCATATAAAATACATTTACTGAGGGCTAGGTCCTTACATTGACTGAAAATCAATATTAGTTCAGAGAACTCACTTGGTGAACTGTGAAAACACAATGTTTATTGTTTTGGAAAACTATGTAAAATACATTCTTTATTTAGGGCTATATACGTATATGGACTTACAATAAATATTAAAACACAGAACTCACAGAACTGTGAAAACACTATGTTGAATACTTTTGTAAACTATGTAAAATACATGCTTTATTCACTGATATGTACTTATATTTACTTACATTGAAGCTTAAAACAGAGAACTGACTTAGTGACTGTGAAAACCCTATGTTGATTAATTTTGAAAACAATAAAAATTTATGCATTATTTGCTGCTAGGTTCTTATAATAAATCACAATCAATGTTAACATGCATATCTCACTTAGGTAACCTAAAATTTTATGTGGATTAGTTTTTAAAACTACTTAAAATACTTTCCTTACTCACTGCTATGTACTTATATTGAATTACAATGAATGTTAAATCACAGAACTCATATAGAGAACTTTGAAAACACTACGTGGATTAGTTTTGAAACAATGTTAAATACATGCTCTACTGAGTCTTATGTACTTATATTGACTTAACAATCAATGTTAAACACAATTTAATTTTTTGAATTGTGAATATAAAATGTTGATTAGTTTTGAAAACTATGTAAAATGCATGCTTTAATGAGTGCTATATACATTTATTGATTTACAATCAATATTAAAACACACAACTCTGTTAACTTTGAAAACACTATGTTATTAGTTTTGAAAACTATGTAAAATACATGCTTTATTTAGTCCTATGTGTCCTTATATGGTCTTACTTTCAATGTTAAAACCCAGAACTAACTTAGTGAACTCTGAATACACAATGTTGAGAATTTTTGAAAACTATGTAAAATATATGCTTCATTGATTGCTATATACTTATATTGTCATACAATCAATGTTAAGACATCGATCTCAATGAACTGTGAAAACACTATGTTTGATTAATTTTGAAAACTATGTAATACACATGATTAATTGAGGGCTATGTCCATACATTGACTTAAAATCAATGTTAAATTACAAAACTCACTGAGTGAACTGTTAAAACACTATGTTGATTAATTTTGTATACTATGTAAAATATATTCCTTATTCGCCACTATATACTTATATTAACTTACAATCAATGTTAAAATACAGAACTACCTTAGTGAAATATTAAAACACTATGTGGATTGCTTTTAATAAAAACAATGTAAAATGCATGATTTACTAATTGCTATGTACTTATATTGAGTTGCATTCAATGTTAAAACACAGAACTTAGTGGAATGTGAAAACATTATTTTTATTATTTTTTAAAACTATGTAAAATGTATGCTTTATTGAGTGCCATGTACTAATATTGACTTACAATCAATGATAAATCAGAGAACTCATGTAGTGTATTATGAAGAGTATGCTGATTAGTTTTGAAAACTGTAAAATATATGCTTTATTGAGTACTATGTACTTATATTGACTTACAATCTATGTTAAAACACAGAAATTACTTAGGGATCTGTGAAAACACAAAGCTGGTTAGTTTTGTAAACTATGTAAATACATTCTTTATTCACTAGGAAGTACTTATATTGACTTTCAACCAATATTAAAACACAGAGCATGCTTAGTAAACTGTGAAAACACTATAATGATTTTTTTTGAAATTTTGTAAAATACGTGGTTAATTCACCACTATGTATTTATATTAACTTACAATCAATGTTAAAACAAAGAAATGACCTTGTGAACTATGTAAATGCTATGTTGATTACTTTTGTAAACTATGTAATATACATTCTTTATTCACCACTTTGTACTTATATTGACTTACAATGAATGTTAAAACACGTAACTCACTGAAGTGTGAAAACACTATGTTGATTACTTTTGAAAATAATAAAAATACATGCTTTATTCACCTCTATAATTGTATTGAATTACAATCAATCTTGAAACAGAGCTCATGAATTGTGAAAACACAATGTTGACTAATTGTGAAAAATATGTAAAAGTCATACTTCATTCACCACTATTTACTTATATTGCCTTACAATCAATGTTAAAACACAGAACTTTCTTACTAATGAAGTTTCATCACTTATGAAAACTACTTAAATTGATAGTTTATTCAATGCTTTGTAGTTATATAGTCATACAATAAATGTTCAAACACATAACTCAATTAGTGAATTCTGAAAACTGTTTATTATTTTTGAAAATTATAAAAATACATGCTTTATTCAGTGCTAATTACTTATATTGACTTACATTCAATGTTAAAACACAGAACTCAGTGTACAGGGAATCACTATTTTGATTACTTTTGAAAACAATGCAAAATCCTTGCTTTATTCACTATGTACTTATATTTCTTTACAACCAATATCAAAACACAGAAATCACTTAGTGAACTGTGAAAACAAGAAGTTGATTTGGTTTGAAAACTATGTAAAATACATGATTTCCTGAGTGCTATGTAATTTTATGGACTTACAATTAATGTTAAAACACAGAAATCACTTAGTGAACATTGAAAATGCTATGTTGATTAGTTTGTAACCTATATAAAATACATGCTTTATTGAGTGCTATGTATTTCTATTCAGTTACATTCAATGATAAAACTCAGAACTAATTCAGTGTTTTGTGAAAACACTATATTGATTAGTTTGGAAAATATGCAAAATACATGCATTACTGAGTGATATATGCTTCTATCATCTTGCAATCAATGTTAAAACACTAAACTCATTTAGGGAAGTGTGAAAAAACAAGTTTGATTTGTTTGGAAAACTTTGCAAAATACATGCTTTACTTTGTGTTATGTACTCATTTTGACTTACAATGAATGTTAAAACGCAAAATTCACTTAATGAAATGTGAAAACAGTATGTTGATTAGTTTTGAAAACTGTAAAATGCAGGCTTTATTGACTGCTATGCATTTATATGGGCCTTACGATCAATGTTAAAACACAGAACTCACTTAGAGAGCTATGAAAACATAATGTTGAATACTTTTGTAAACTATGTAAAGTACATGCTGTATTCGCCGATATGTACATATATTGACTTACAACGAATGTTAAAACACAGAACTCACTTTGCAAACTGTGAAAATTCTGTGTTAGTAATTTTGAAAACAATAAAATACATGCATTATTCACTAATATGTACTTACATTGACTTAGAGTCAATGTTAACACAGAGATCTCACTTAAGGAACTGTGAAAACATTATGTTGAATAGTTTTGAAAAATATGTAAAACATATGCTTTATTCACTATGTACTTACATTGACTTAACAATGAATATTCAAACACCAAACTCACTTTGTGAACTTTGAAAAGACTATGTGGATTAGTTTTGGAAACTATGTAAAATATATGCATTACTGAGTGCCATTTACTTATATAGATTTAACTCAATGTTAAAACACAGAATTCACTTTGTGAACTGTGAAAACCCAATGCTGATTACTTTTGAAAACAATAAATGTACATGCAATATTCTCCTCTATATAATTATATTGACTTACAATCAATATTGAAACACAGGTCTCATGAACTGTGAAAACACTATGTGCTAATTTGGGAAACTATATAAAATACATGCTTTATGCATGACTACGTACTTATATTGACTTACAGTCAATGCTAAACCACAGAAATTTCTTAGTGATATGTGGAAACACTATGTTGATTTCTAATGAAAACTACTTAAAATTCATGATTTATTAAAAGCTATGTACTTATATAGGCTTAAAATAAATGTTAAAACAATTAAGTCACTTAGTGAACTCCAGAAACTCTATATGGATTATTTTTGAAAACTATGTAAAATGCATGCTGAATGCTAAGTAATTATATTGACATACATTCAATGTTAAAACACAGAACTCACTTAGTGAACTTTGAAAACACTATGTTGATTACTTTTGAAATCTATGCCTAATACATAATTTATTGAGTTATATATACCTCTATTGACAACAAGCAATGTTAATACATAGAACACACATAGTGACTGTGAAACACTATTTTAGTTTTTCAAAAAATCAAAATACATGGTTTTTTGGGTGCATTTTACTTCTATTGACTTACAATCAATGTAAAAACAATGAAATCATTTAGTGAACTATGAAATTTCTATGTTGATTATTTTTGAAAACTATATAAAATATATAATTTATTCGTTGCTAAGTACTTATATTGACTTACAATCAATATTAAACAGAGACCTCATTTAGGGAACTGTGAAAACTCTATGTTGGTTAGGTTTGAAACTCTGCAAAACAAATTATTTATTGAATAGCATGTACTTATATTGACTTACAGTCAATTTTAAAACACATAATTCACATAATGAACTGTGAAAACATGTTTATCAGTTTTTAAAATTATGCAAAATATATGCTTTTCTAACTGTATGTCATTCTATTGACTTAAAATCAATGTTAACTCAGAACATACTGAGTGAACAGTGAAAACACTATGTTGATTTGTTTGGAAAACTATGCAAAACACATGCTTTATTGAAAGCTATGTCCTCTTATTGACTTACAATCAATGTTAAAACACAAATCACTTAGTGAATTATAAAACACTATATATGTTTGTTATGAAAACTATACAAAATAGATGGTTTACTGAGTGCTATGTACTTATATTGACTTACAATCAATGTTAAAACACAGAACTCACTGGTTCAACACACTGTTGATTCCTTTTGAAAACTATGTAAAATAGATACTTTATTGAATGATCTGTACTTATATTGATTTACTATCAATGCTTAAAAAAGAATTCACTTTGTGAACTGTAAAAATATTACGTTTATTTATTTTGAAATCTATGAAAAATACAGGATCTAATGAGTGCTATGTATTTCTATTGATATACAATCAATGTTTAGACATAGAGCTCATTTATTGAATGGTGAAAACACTGTGTTGATTATTTTTAAAACTATGCAAAATACATGTTTCCTGAGTGTTATGTCCTTATATTGAATTACAATAAATGTTATAATACAGAACTTACAAATTGAAATGTGAAAACACTATGTTGATTAGTTTTGAAAACTATGAAAATGCATGCTTTACTTAGTGCTATTTACTTTCATATTCTTATAATCAATAATAAAACAAAGGTTTCACTTAGTGAACTGTGAAAACAGTATGTTGATTCATTCTGAAAAATATGCATAATATGTGATTTATTTAGGGCTTTGTACTTATATTAACACAATCAATGATCAAACACAGAACTCAGTGTATTGTGTAAACACTATGTTGATTAGTTTTGAAAACTACGTAACATACATGCTTTTCTGAGGGCTATGTACATATATTGACTAAAATCAATGTTAAAACCAAGAACCTTCTTAGTGAACTGTCAAAACAATATGTTGAATAGTTTTGTGGAATATGCAAAATGCATGCTTTATTGAGGGTTATGTACTTATATTGAACTACAATATGTGTTAATACACAAAACTCACTTGAACTGTGAAAACACTATGTTCACTAGCTTTGAAATCTATGCAAAATACATGCTTTACTAAGTGCTATGAACTTCTATTGATTTACAATCAAAGTTAAAACAGAACGCACTTAATGAATTCTGAAAACACTATACTTATTCATTATGAAACTATGTATCATACATGGTTTACTGTGTGTTATGTATTCAATTGTCTTACAATAATATGAAAACACAGAACTCACTTAGTGAACTAGGAAAACACTATATTGATTAGCTTTGAAAACTATGTAAAATACATGTTTGAGTGCAACATACTTCTATTTACTTATTATCAATGTTAAAATGCAGAAGCCACTTAGTGAACTGTGAAACACTAAGGTGAATAGTATGGAATCAATGTAAACTACATCCATTACTGAGTGCTATATACCTCTATTGACTTACAATCCATGTTAAATCACAGAAATCACTTAGTGAACTATGATATCACTGTATTGATTAGTTTGAAAACTATGCCAAATATGTCCTTTATTTTGTGATATGTAATTATATTGATTTACACTCAATGTTAAAACCCAGAAATTATTTAGTGTGAAACACTCTCTTGATTAGTTATGCTCAGTTGTGAATTGTACATTTCAATAAAAAATATACTTACAAACAGAGGATGTTGATAGTCACACACAACAATTGTGGATTTGCCTATTTCTCTATTCAGGACTTCCATTTTTTTGTTCTTCAAAGTTGGAGGCTGTGCTCATGTGTGTATTGCGATGGATGGTTGTACCTTCAGATTGTACCATACATCCTTGACCCTTATGAGCCTATTTGCCTGACATCAGGGGAACAGTTGAATTGGGCTTTGTGTCCTTTTTCAGCCTATAGATGTTTTGTCCCTCTTGGTGGTGGGCAGGGGCATCTGCATGCCATTGGGACAGGGTTTGATATCGGGGATTGTGCATCATTTTGTTGCGAAGGAGTTTGTTTGTGAGCTGTCAGTCTTGCTTTTTACTGTAATAATAACTTTTATTTCAAATGCTTTCAAACAAGTAGAATGTGACAAATAGCAGTCATTTACATATGGGTAACTGCATCAGAATCCTTATATACATGAGAAAAACTCAAAGACTAATCAGAAATGCTGTCTGTGAGAGAAAAAGTACAGCTTGCAATCAACAGAGGACAGATTCATAAAATAATTCACAAAGATCTCCTCTAAATTACTGAATGAAAAGTGGGTTTATTCAAAGGTAAAGGAATCAGAGAAAAACATTTGAAACTAGCTTATCATTATTCTCCCAGTTAGTGTAGTTAACATTATTTAATTAACTAAAAAAAATTGTACAGAAATTTTTGTACAAATTGCATTCACTAGCAAATGTAATCATTGAGGCCTCAGTTTTAAAGACTGTACCTGTCAAAGGATCTAACTAAAACCTTACATTTTCAAATATTGTGTAGTTTATCTTTTGAGTAATGCTTTCATTCTTAGGAAATAATTTATATTAAAATGATAATATTTAAAAGTCATTTTCAAATTTTGTATTTTGCCAGGTATTTTCAAAATGGTTTTTCTATTTTAAAGGCACCAAACAGGTGCACAAAAAAATCATCAAAATCTTACTACCAAGTAGTGTTCATATTTTACATTTAATGTAATTTTCTCCAACCCAACCTATTATTATTCTATATAGCTTTATTGAAATATATCATTCATACATGAACATGCATAAACAATGTGTACAGTAAAGATTGTGAACTTACAAAATAAACATACATAACATCATACAGGGGTCTTATACATCACCCCTCCACCAACACTTTGCATTGTTGTGAAACATTTGTTACAAACTATGCAAGAGCATGGTCAAAATATTACTACTAAATATAGTCCCTATCTTACATTTGGCATATTTTTCCCCAACCCACCCTATTTTTTAAAAATATATTTTATTATAGAGGTTTTGAACTTGCAAAACACCCATATATAGGTGTAGAATTCCCACACAACACCCCTTCACCAACACACCACATCGTGCTGGAACATTTGTTACAGATTATGAGATAATATCATCAGACTATTACCATCAACCATGGTCCATAGCATACATTTGGCACACTTTTTCCATACACCTCCATTATCAATACAGTACATCTTTGTCATTGATGCAAGAATATTATAGTATTGTTGTTAACCACAGTCTATAGGCCACACCAATTGTAGTTTTCCCATTCTTCCCCACATTCCCACCACATTGCAATAGTAATGTACATCTACTCTAGCTCACAGAAGGACACTCTTGCATTTGCTCCCTGAACCAAAATTCTCATCCACCTCTGAGTTCACTGTGTTTTTCTGTCCCTAGATCATTCTTTAGCTCTCATTCAATTGACATTTTCTTCCTCAGACTACACTTTTCAGCCACAATCCCATTCATAAACCAGTTGCTACTCACTATAATGTGTTACCATCAACTGTATCCATTTCCACACTATTACCATCAAGTTAATTAAAACTTCTACATATATTAATCACCAGTAGTTCTTCTCAACCCTCCTCCTATCTCCTAATAACCTATACTTTAAGTTTAAACACTATGTGTTTATTCTTCATATTTGGTTCATATTAATGAGACCATGCAATATATGACCTTTTGTGTCTGGCTTACTTCTCTTAGTATAATGTCTTCAATATTCATCCATGTTATCACATGTGTCCCAATTTCATTTCTTCTTACCATAGTATAGTATTCCATCATATGTATCTACCACATTTTGTTTATCCATTCATTGGTTGATGGACACTTGGGTAGTTTCCATCTTTTGGTAATTGTGAATAACGCTGCTATGAACATTGGTGTGCAGATGTCTGTGTCATAGTTTTCAGTTCTTCTGGATATATTTCTAGTAGAGGAATTGCTGGATCATATGTCAGTTCTATATTTAGCTTCCTGAGGAACTGCTAAACTGTCTTCCACAGAAGTTGCATCATTTTACATTCACATCAACAGTGAAGGAGTGTTCCTAATTCTCTATCTCCTCTTCAGCACTTACTGTTGTCTGTTTTTTTGAATAATGGCCATTCTATGCAGTGTTTGATGATATCTCATTGTTGTTTTAATTTTCATTTCCTTAATAGCTAGTGATATGGCACATATTTCATGTGCTTTTGGTCATTTGTATTTCCTCTTGGGAGAAATGTCTATTTAAATCTTTGTCCATATTTTAATTGGATTGCTTGCTCTTTTATTGTTGAGTTGTATGAGCTCTTTATATAGAATGGAAATCAAACCCTTATTAGATATGTGGTTTCCAAATATTTTCTCCCATTGAGTGGGCTGCCTTTTCACCTTCTTGATGAAGTCCTTTGAATCACAGAAGTGTTTAAGTATAAGGAGGTCCCATTTATCCATGATTTCTTTCATTGTTCGTGCTTTTGGTGTAAGGTTAAGAATCTATCACATACCACCAGGTCTTGAAGATGTTTCCCTACATTTCCCCTAGGAGCTTTATTGTACTTGCTTTTATATTTAGGTCTTTGATCCATTTTGACTTAATTTTTGCATAAGGAATGAGATAGGGATCTTCTTTCTTTCTTTTGGTTATGGATATCCAGTTCTCCCATCCCCATTTGTTGAATAAATTGTTCCTTCCCAGCTGGGTGGGTTTGACGGTCTTGTCAAAAATCACTTGGCCATTCCAGAGACTTGAGTCTTTGGGCTTTCTATGTGCCAGCTGGACCTGGAACCTCAACAGTGTTGCCACACTTACACTACAGCTCATCGGACTCACCCAGGACAACTGGCAGGGAGATGATGATGGACAACAGCCATCCCAGGGAATGGAGAGAGTCTGCAGCTGCAGGCAGGATAGCCCCATCCATCTTCCCCATGGATATAAGCCCCCTTTCAATTGGAGATGGAGTGGATGTCACCATCCCAGATTCCTCAGGACTGGTGACAGAGCTATGGACTAGATTAGACTTACTGGTATTCTACAATAGATATGTTTTGAGTCCAGCAATGGAAGAAATTACAACATTGATGTGGATCCAGGGGCCACTGGAGCCTCTAGGGCAGGGAGAGGGAAAGACAGTTGTAATACAGGGGCTTTTTCAGGACTTGGGTATCACCCTGCGTGATCTCTTGTGATTGGTTTGTTGAGGTCTTCTATTTCTTCTAGGGTCAATGTAGGTCAATTGTATGTTCCTAGGATTTTTTCCATTTCGTCTACATTGTTTAGGTTTTTGACATAAAATTGTTGATAGTATCCTCTCATGATTTCTCTTATATCTGTGGGGTCAGTAGCAATGTTCCCGTTTTCATTTTTTATTTTATTTATTTGCATCTTCTTTTTTCTTAGTCAGTGTAGCTAAGAGTTTGTCAATTTTGTTAATCTTCTCGAAGAACCAACTTTTGGTTTTGTTACTTCTCTCTATTGTTTTTTGTTCTCAATTTCATTTATTTCCGCTCTGATCTTTGTTATTTCATTCCTTCTACTTGCTTTGGGATAAGTTTGCAGTTCTTTTTCTAGTTCCTCCAGCTGTGTAGTTAGGTCATTGATTTTAGCTCTTTCTTCTTTTTTAATGTAAGCATTGTGCGCTATAAATTTTCCTTTCAACACTGCCTTTGCTGCATCTCATATGTTCAGATATGATGTATTCTCACTGTCACTCATTTTGAGATAATTATTGATTTCACTTGCAATTTCTTCTTTGACCCAATGATTATTTGAGTGTGTTGTTTAATCTCCATATATATATGTGAATTTTCCCTTTTTCTGCCACTTTTTGATTTCCAACTTAATTCCACTATGATCAGAGAAAATGCTTTGAATAATTTCAATTTTGTTGAATTTATTGAGGTCTGCTTTGTGATCCAACATATGGTCTATCCTGTAAAAAGATTCATGGGCACTTGAATGTATATTCTGCTGTTTTGGGGTGCAATGTTCTGTGTATGTCTATTAGGTTTAGTCCATTTATCATATTATTCAAGCTCTCTGTTTCTTTATTGATCCTCTGCCCAGAAGTTCTATCCAATGCTTAGAGTGTGGTGTATTGAGGTCTCCAACTATTATTGTAGAGATGTCTATTTCTCCCTTCAGTTTTGCCAGTGTTTGCCTCATGTATCTTGGGGCATTCTGGTTAGGTGCATATACATTTATGATTGTTATGTCTTCCTGGTGAATCATTCCTTTTATTAATATGTAATACCCTTCCTTTCACTAATAACAGTTTTGCTTTAAAGTCTATATCATCTGATATAAGTATAGCTACCCCAGCATTTTTTTGGTTACTGCATTCATGGAATATTTTTTTCAACCTTTCACTTTCAATCTACTGGTATCCTTGAGTCTAAGGTGCATCTCTTGCAGACAGCATATAGATGGCTTATATTTTCTTATCCATTCCACCAGTCCATGTCTTTTGATTGGGGAGTTTAATCCATTAACATTTAATGTTATTACTGTAAAGGCAGTTCTTATTTCATCCATTTTGATCTTTGTGTTTTACCTCTCATTTTATTTTTTATGCTTTAGTTACATTTACTGTTACTGTTACAGTCATCATTTGTAGACTGTCTTCCAAGCCTCTCTCTCCTGTCTTTTCTTTTCAGGCTGTAACACTCCCTTTAGTATTTCCTGCAAAGTTGGTCTTTTTGTTATAAATACTCACAGTTTCTGTTTATCTGTGAATATTCTAAACTTACCCTCATTTTTGAAAGATAATCTTGCTGAATATAAAATTCTTGGCTGGCAGTTTTTCTCTTGCAGTATCTTAAATATATCATACCACTGCCTTCTTGTCTCCATGGTTTCTGATGAGAAATTGGCACTTAATCTTTTTGAGTATCCCTTATATGTTACGCATTGATTTTCTCTTGCTGCTCTCAGAATTCTCTCTTTGTCTGGCATAACATTCTGATTAGTATGTGTCGCAGTGTTGGTCTATTTGGACTTATTCAGATGGGAGTGCATTGTTCTTCTTGGTCATGGATATCTATGTCCTTCAATAGGGTTGGGAAATTTTCTACTACTATTTCTTCAAATATTCCTTCTGCCCCTTTTCCCTTATTTCTCCTTCTAGGACACCCATGAGATATATGTCTGCATGTCTCTTGCTGTCATTTAGTTCCCTGAGACACCCTGTTCAATTTTTTCTATTCTTTACTTCATCTGTTCTTTTGTATGTTTGCTTTCAGAGGCCATGTCCTCAAGCTCACCAATCCTTTTCTCTGCTTCCTCAAATCTGCTGTTATATGCTCCCAGTGTATTTTTAATTTCATTTATTGCACCTTTCAGTCCCATAAGGTCTGCTAATTTTCTATATATGCTTTCAAATTCTTCTTTGTGCTCATCCAATATCTTCTTAATATCCTTAATCTCTTCAGATAGCTCATTGACTTTATTAAGCAGATTTGTTTGAACATCTATGATTAGTTGTCTCAACTCCTTTATGCCATCTGCAGGCTTATCTTGTTTCTTTAACTGGGCCATATCTTCCTGTCCCTTGGTATGTCTTGTAGTTTTTTGTTGGTGTTTTCACATCTGGCTTGCTAGATGTATTTATTCTGGGTGCAGTTTCTTCCTTTAGTTTAGAGCTTTCTTGTCTTTTCTCCCTTGTTGGTTGTGTAGTAGGAGCCAAGGATGTAGTTGGTGCTGTAAGCTATGGATACTGAACCTGCCCATGTTGCCCCAAGAATTGATGAAGTTTCTCCCACCTTTCTCCTCTGTCAGGGGAGACAGAGCTGCAGCTATGTATTATAATCCAAGTTGGGCAGGACAAGACTGTGTGTAGTTGCCCAGAGAGACTGATAAAGCTTCACACTCTTTCCTCCCCTACCTTGGGTGGGGATGGAGCTATAGTTGTGGCCAGCAATCTATGCCATGTGGGTCCAAAATGACCACAGTTACTCAGGTAAACTGACATAGCTCCAGACCCCCTCTCTGCCAGGGGAGTGCCCAACAATCTAATCTCTATTGGCTGAATACACCTTCAGTTGCCCTGAGAAGCTGAGGGATTGCTGTCCCTTCTGCCCTTTAGGGGTGGAAATGGAACCACCAATGACCAACAGTTCCATCCCTGTAGGCTGAAATTACCCACCATTGCCCAGATTGGCTGAGGAAGAACCAGCCCCCTCCTATTCTATTGGGTGGTAGGGTTGGTTCTACAGGTGCCAAACAGTTCAGTCCCTTTCAGCTGAGAATACCTGATGTTGCTTGGAGAGGATGAGGAAACACCAGCCCCCTCCTATCCTATTAAGGAGTGGGGTTGGATCTACAGGCACCCAACATTTCAGTCCCTGTAGGCCAGAAGTATCCACCATTGTCCAGAGTGGCTGTGGAAACACCAGACACCCCATCCTATTGGGGTGGGGGTGGGGTGGATACAGAGGCATCCAACAGTCCAGTCCATGCAGGCTGAAAGTCTGCCATTGCCCAGAAAGGCTGTGGAAACACCAGCCCCCTCCTTTCCTATATGGGGGTGAGTGTGGATCCACAAATACCCACCAGTCCAGGCTGCAGTTACACAGAGAGGCTGGGCAAACACAGTCCTTCTCTTGTCCTATTGGGTATGGGGGTAGAGGCACAGGTGCCCAATGGTCAGGTTTCCACAGGTGGAAAGAATCTGCAGTTGCCCAGAGAGGCTGAGGGACCACCAGTCCCCTCCTATCCTGTGGGTGGACAGAGGTGGAGATGGACTTGAAGGCACTCAACAAACCAGTTTGGTGGGCTGAAAACCCATGCCATTGCCTGGAGAGGCCAAGGATACCCAGCACCTTTCCTATCTTATTGTGGTGCAGGCATGCAGGCCCAGGTGACTGACTATTCAGTCTGTGCTGGCAGAGAGCACTTGCAGTTGCCTGGAGAGCATGGTGCAGCTCCCCCCCAGCTTCCTCTCTGCTGGAGCCTAGGCTTGCCCAATCTTGGTGAAAAGAAGCCTATCTCTAACTTCACTGGCTTTTCAGTCAGCCAGGTTTATCCTCATGCTGGGGGCAGAGTCAAAATGGTGGCTACTGGACTCTTTCCACTTGGATAGGTTCAAACCCTAGCTGTTTCTAGGATTATACTTTAGCCAGCCAAGTCCACTAATCAGTAGCTGAGGTTGGTGGACAACTGTCTCTTCCTCCACCATTTATGGGTAATGGACCTTCTAAATCCAGCCATGGAATAGCTCCTGAGGTGGCTTGCACTGCTAGAGTAGGATGGGCACTGTCCTCTGTGGCATGGCTTGCAGTTTCCCAGAGAGTTTGTGCAGTAGCCCCAGCTTCCTCCCTGCCAGAGGTGGGACTGGGGTTTAGGCTAGACCTACAATCTGACCTGGGTAGAAAGAAGCCAGTCCTTACCAGCACTGTGATTTTCAATCAGACCCACTTCCCCACAGGCTGGGGGCAAGTCAAAATGGTGGCTACCAGCTTCCTTCTGACCTGGACAGGCTCAAAGTTTAGTTGTTCCTAGGATTATACTTTAGCCTGATGAATTCACCAATCAGTAGCTGAAATCAGGGCCATGCCATGTCTTCCTACCCCAATTTTTGGGAAATGGAGCTTCCAACTCCAGCCACAGAATAGCTTTTGAGACAGCCTGTGCCACAGGCACCTACCTCCGTGGTGTGGAGGGCCATACTCACGAATCCTCTCTGCAGATGGGCAGTTTCTTCCCTCCATACTTCCAAGGATGTTGCAAATATGGTCTCCTGGGGCCCCCAAACAGGGGTTCTAGGTAGCTCTGGGTGATTACTAACTGACCTGCAGCACAAGCCAACTCCAGGAGCTCCTTACTCTGCCACCATCTTTTGACACACATTGTCCATTCTCTCCCATTATTAACATGTCAGGCTTGGTGTGGATGTTGCATGTTTATCTTGACTCTTCATGTGTTTACCTCTTTTCCCCCATAATCTTGAGTTTGACTCCTGGTTTATTCATATTGCATCTATATTTGGACCTCAACGTCAAAACAAATTAGAGTTTCATGACCCTGTTTCTTGGAAGAGATCTTTCTTTATTTCATTCGTGTCTGTTCTATTCAGCCTGGCCGTAAATTTAGGAGAATTCTTTTCCAAAGATTCCCTTCCACATGCTCCCTTCCCTGCCCCTCCTCAGCCCCAAAATACTGGGCAGTGGATATGTTCATACTGCACAAACTGGGGATCCCCAGGGTGGAGGAGGGGTGAGCCCACTTGCCACACTACTTGTCTGGCACCACCAAGTGGTCACATTTCTGTGGACCCGCAATATAGAGGTGCAGAATGCTTCAGCCTCCTCTGCTGGTAGCCATTTTGGAACCTAGGGCCTGGAGGCCAATTTAACATTCCTTGAACAGATTTTCCATTCCTGGGTAAACAAGGATACATCTGGTTCACATAGGTTTGGATAGACTGTCTCATCATTGAGATGTGAATATTTTCTCATTTTTGTGGTCTTTTCTTCTTCAACCCTTGGCTGACTGAGATCCAAGGAGCTCCTTTTCAAACTTTGGGGTTTTTCTAGTAATCTTGTTAGGATTGAATATTAGTTTAATTCACCACTCTTCTGCCTCTGCCTCTGCCTCTGCCTGGTTGTAGTTATTTGAAATTCCTTGAGAGTGGTTATGACCTAGCATAAGGGCCATGCTAACAATGTTCCAGGTAGACTTAAAACAGCAGGAATCCATTCTTCTGAGTAGTGAAGCTCTAAAGACCTTATACATGATCTGCAATGTCCTGGACATTTTTCCCCATTTTCCTTCCCTCTCTTGTTCCCAACCCTCCCTGCCCTCTCTCTTTCATTCCTTGCTCTGATGACTATCAAAAGAGTGGTGTCATGATCATTATTCTGTAAGATACTTCATAAAAAATAAATATTTGTTTTTAATTGACTGAGGACTGCAAAAGAGATATAATTCTGGTACATCATTTTTGTTTTGTGCTTTCTTATGCATATTTGATAATTAAAATTATCCATCTAGGTCCATAATGATTTTACAGGAGTAGTGTTGAAAAAGGTTTTGAGTTTTGTTGCCCCATAAAAGTATGAGATAGCCTATTGTTATCTGCAGTAATTCATTCCAATAAGATGTAAAGAATACCAAGAATGATTATCCAGAACTAATTAAGGCATAAATGAAAATTAAATCAATAAACCAGTAATTTATGTCATTCATAGAGATTATTAGGTCCAATAGTTAGGGTTATAATATACAAATAAGAATTATGTCATCATTGGTTTCAATTATGTCAGAATTATTAACGTTTAAATGTTTCTTCCTCTAGGCTGTATTTCTTATATTGGATTATATTAAAAGTAACCTGGCCTTACATTCTCTTTTCAAATTTATAATTTCTTTCAAACTCTTTTCTCTTTTGTTTCACAATTTTACATTAAAAGCCTTATTAACAGCTTTTAGACTTGGGCTAGACCACATGGTATGGGAATATATCTCAATTAAACTGCCAAAAGAACTAATAAATAAATAAACAAATAGCCAGAAATAGCAGCTATGCAGAGCAGGGGAAACAGAGAGATTGAGAGGGGTAGCATTTCTGTGTGTGCTTATGTGTCCGCTTTTTGTTGATTATTATTATTGAAGTAATGAAAAATGCTTTAGTAATGATTGAAGTGATGAACACCAAGCTCTGTTATTATACCAAACAGCATGGATTGTACACTTTGCCTCAATTGAATTCTGTATAATTAAGTCTCAATAAAATTGATTTGTATAAAAAATACGGTAGGTTGGGGGAAATACCCTCAATGTGAGATAGAGATGATAGTTAGAAGTCATATTTTCATGATGCTTTTGCCTAGTTTGTAACAAATGTACCACCACAAACAAAGAGTTGGTGGAGGCTGATATATGGGATGTTACACATGTTTATTTTGTAAGTTCCCAATTTTTACTATACACATAAGTTTGCTATATGCTCAGGTATGAATTGTACACTTCAATAAAAATTATACTTACAAACAGAGGGTGTTGATAGCCACACACAAAAGTTTTGGATTTGCCTATTTCTCTATTATGGTCTTCCATTTGTTTCTCTTCAAAGTTGGAGGCTGTGCTCAAAGGTGCATCGAGATGGACAGTTGTATCCTCAGATTGGACTATGCTTCCCTTGACCCTTATGAGCCTCTTCTGGGTAATAGTCAAATGGGGCTTTGTGTCCTTGTTTGGCCTATAGATGTATTTTCCCTCTTGGTGGTGGGCAGTGGCATCTGTATGCCATTGGCACAGAGTTTGAGGTTGGGGCTGTGCATCATGTTGTTGTGCAGGAGTTTGTCTGTGAGCTGTCAGCCTTGCTTTTTACTTTAAGAATAACTTTCATTTTATTTCAAATGCTTTCAAACAAGTAGAATGTGACATAACAGCAGTTATTTACATACGGATAACCACATCACAATCCCTATATACATGAGAAAAACTCAAAGAATTATGTGACTAACCAGAAATGCTTTCTGTGAAAGAAAAACTAGAGCTCGCTATCAATAGAGGAGAGATTCATAAAATAATTCACAAAGATCTCTAAATTACTGAATAAAAGTGGCATTATTCAAAGATTGAAAGTCAGAGAAAAACACTTGGAACTAGCTTATCATTATTCTCCCAGTTAGTGCAGTTATCCTTATTTAATTAATTTTTAAAAATTGTACAGAAATTCTTGTACCAATTGCATTCCCAGTAAATGAAATCAAGGCCCCACATGCTTAAAGACTGTACTTTTCAAAGGAGATAACTAAATACCTTATATTTTCAAGCAGTGTGTTTTTATCTTTTGAGTAATGCATTCGTTCTTAGGAAAAGGTTTATATTAAAATGATATAAGATATTTAACAGTCATTTTCAAAGTTTGTATTTTGCCAGGTATTTTAAAAATGGTTTTTCTACTTGAAAGTCACCATATACATGCACAAAAACAATACCATCAAAATCTTATTACTGAGTAGAGTTCATATCATACATTTAATGTAATTTTCTCCAACCCACATTATTATTGTTTTAAAGTGTATTTTTATTATAGAATGTGAACTTAGAAAAAAATCATGCACATTGGAAGACTCCACATACAACAACCTTCCATCAACACACCACACCATGATGGAAGTTTTGTTACAGATTATGGGATAATATCATCAGACTATGACCACTAAGCATGGTCCATAGCATATATTTGGCACATATTGTCCATCCTCTCCCATTTTCAACATGTAATGCTTGGTATGGATGTTGTGTGTTTTTCATGGCTTTTCATGTGCTTACTTCTTTTCTCCCATAATTATCAGTTTGACTCCTGATTTATTCATAATACTTCTCTATTTGGACCAACATCATGAAACAGAATTATAGCTTATGTTCCCGTTTCTAGGAATTGGTCCTTTTTTATTTCATTCCTGTTTTCTTCTCTTCAGCCTGGTCATCAATTTAGGAGAATTCTATTCAAAAGATTCCCTCCCACCTGGCCCCCTTCTTCCTGACCCCAAAACAATGGGCTATGGATATATTCAGGCTTTGCCCACCTGGGATCACCCATTGGTGAGGATGGGCAAACCTAATTGCCACACCATTTGTCCAGCACCACTCAGTGGTTGCATTTCCCTGGACTCTCAATATTAAGGTGTAGCCTGTTCCTACCATTTCAGCCTTCTCTGCTGGGAGCCATTTTGGAACCAAGGCCAATTTAGCATTCCTTGAACAGGTTTTCCATTCTTGGGTAAGCAAGGATATATCTGGTGTCATGTGGTTTTGGATTGACTGTCTCATCATTGAGTTGTAATATTTTCTCATTTTTGTGGTCATTTCTTCTTTGACCCATGGGTGACTGAGATCTGAGCAGCTCCTTTTATGAACATGGGGGTTATTCTAGTAATCTCATTAGGAATGAATACTAGTTTAATTCACCATTCTTCTGAGTCCACCTCTGAATGGTTGTAGTGATTTGAAATTCCTTAAGAGTGGTTTTGACCTAGCATAACGGTCATGTTAGCCATGTTACAAGAAGACTTAAAAACAGCAAGATTCCATTCTTCTGTGCAGTGAAGGTTCTAATGAATTTGTATATGATCGCTAATGTCCTTCCGGACATTTTTCTCCATTTTACTTCTCTCTCTTGCTCCCTCCACTCCCTCCCCTCTCTTTGGTTGCTTGCCCTGATGCCTAGCAAAACAGTGGTGTGATGATCAGTATTCTATAAGATTCTTCATAGAAAATAAACCCCTGTATTTAATTGACCCAGGACTGCCAAAGAGACACATTTTTGGTACATCATTTTTCTTTTACACTTATGCATACTCATTAATTAAAATGGTCCATCAGTTTCCATAATCATTTTCAGGACTGTTGTAAAAGATTTTGAATTGTGTTGTTTCATAAAAGTTTGAGTTAGCCTATTTTTATCTCTGGTAATTCATTCCAATAAGATGTGAAGAATTCTCAAATAGGAATTTGATTATCCAGAACTAAATATGGTATAAATGAAAATGAAACCACAAAACAATTTATGTCATTTTTAGAAATTATTGGGTCCAATAGTTAGGGTTGTAATATAGAAATAAGAATTATGTCATTGATTTTCATTAAGTCAGGTATATTATTAACATTTAAATATTTCTTCCTCTATGGTGTATTTCTTATGATGTATTATATTAAAACTAACCTGGTCTTACACTCTCTTTTAAAATTTGTGATTTCTTTCAAACTTTTTCCTCTTTCATTTTACAATTTTACATTAAATGTCTTATTAACAGCTTTAAAATAAAAACACTCCTTTTAGATTTTTGCTACACCACTTGGTATGGCAACATATATCAATGAAACTGTAAAAAACTAATAAATATTAGTGTAAGAATAGCCAGAAAGAGCAGCTATATAAAGCAGGGGAAATGGAGAGATTGAGAGGGGAGATGTTTCTGTATGTGTTTGTATGTCTGTTTTTTGCTGATTTTTACTATTGCAATAATGAAAATATTTTAGTAATGATTCAAGTGATGAACACAAATCTCTGTGATTATACCAAATACCATGGATTGTACACTTTGCCTCAATTGATTTCTTTATTATTAAATCTCTATAAAAATTGATTTGAAGAATAAAATAGTGTGGGTTGGGGGAAATACACCCAATGTGAGATATGGACTACATTTAGCAGTCATATATTCACAATGCACTTGCTTAGTTTGTAAAAAATGTATCAATACAAAGCAAGGAGTTGGTGGAGGCTGATGTTTGAGATACCTGTATAATGCTATGTATGTTTATTTTATAAGTTCCCAACTTTTACTGTACATATAATGTTGTTGTGTGCTCAGGTATGAATTGTACACTTCAATAAAAAATATATTTACAAACAGAGGGTGTTGATAGTCACATACAAAAGCTTTGGATTTACCTATTTCTCTATTCAGGTCTTCCATTTGTTGCTCTTCAAAGTTGGAAGTTGTGTTAATGGGTGCAATGAGATGGACAGCTATACCCTTGGACTGGACCATGCATTCCTTGACCCTTATGAGCCACTCTGCCTGTAATCTGGGGAATAGCCAAACTGGGCTTTCTGTTCTTGTTCAGCCTATACATGTTTTTTCCCTCTTAGTGGTGGGCAGGGGCATCTGCATGGCATTGGGACAGAGTTTGAGGTTGGGCACTGTGCATCATGTTGTTGCGAAGGAGTTTGTGAGCTGTCAGCCTTGCTTTTTACTGTAAGATTAACTTTCATTTTATTTCAAATGCATTCAAACAAGTAGAATGTGACATAACAGCAGTTATTTACCTATGGGCAACCACATCAGAATCCGTATATACATGAGAAAAACTCAAAGAAATATGAGATTCATCAGAAATGCTTTTTGTCAAAGAAAAACTAGAGCTTGCTATCAACAGAGTTCAGATTCATAAAATAATTCACAAATATCTCCTCTAAATTAATGAATCAAAAGTGGGTTTATTCAAAGATTAAAAATCAGAGAAAAACATTTGGAACTAGCTTATCATTACTCTCCCAGTTTGTGTAGTTTCCATTATTTAATTAATTTTTTAAAATTGTACAGAAATTTTTATACCAATTGCATTCACCATTAAATGAAATCATTGAGGCCTCTCTTATTTAAAGACTGTACTTTTCAAAGTTTCTAAATAAATACCTTACATTTTCAAGTAGTGTGTATTTATCTTTTGAGTAATGCATTAATTCTTTGCAAAAATTTTATATTAAAATGGTATTAGACATTTAAGGGTCATTTTCAAAATTTATATTTTGCCAGGTATTTTAAAAATGTTTTTTCTATTTTAAAGGTACCAAATATGTGCATGAAAAAATATCATCAAAATCTTACTACTGAATAGAGTCTATATCATACATTTAATGTAATTTTCTCCAACTCACACTATTTCTTAAAGTATATTTTTATTATAGAATGTGAACTTAGGAAAAAATCATGCACATTGGAAGACTCCACATACAACAGCCTTCCATCAATACACCGCAATGTCATGGAAGCTTTGTTACAGATTATGAGATAATATCATCAGACTATGACCACCAAGCATGGTCCATTGGGTATATTTGGCACACATTGTCAATCCTCTCCCATTTTTGACATATAAGGCTTGGTATGGATGTTGCATGTTTTTCATGGCTTCTCATGTGTATACTTCTTTTCCCCTATAATCATCAGTTTGACTCCTGGTTTATTCATAGTACATCTATATTTGGACTACTACCTCTAAACAGAAATAGAACTTCTAGACCCTGTTTCTAGGAAGAGATCCTTTTTTATATTTCATTCCTGTCTGTTCTATTCAGCCTGGTCATCAATATAGCAGAATTCTATTCAAAAGATTCCCTCCCACCTGCCCCTCTGCCCCCAGACCCAAAACGATGGGCTGTGGATATATTCAGGCTGCATCCACCAGGGATCCCCATGGTGGAGGACAGTCAAGCCTAATTGCCACACTGGTCATACAGCAGCACCAGGTGGTTGCATTTCCCTGGACCATCAATGTCAAAGTTTAGCCTCTTCCTACCATTTCAGCCTCCTCTGCTGGGAGAATTCAGTCTATATGGAAGCTGGAACCAACTCTTGTAATGGTTCATCTCATCAGTCTGTAAAAAGATTAAAAGAATCCTTTTCATTGCTTCTGGCCTCTCCAAATCCTCAAAGATTTTCAGAGACATAAATTTTATTCTACCTATTATACAGCTCCTGATTCCACTGCCACAATGAAGGAAAAAAGAATCCCTATACATTGTATCTATTTATAGAATTTGAACAAATTTGAGAAAATTGAAGTTTGGAAATTTGAACAACATTGGTAAGGGAATTTTAGTTTTCTTTTAAAAAATATTTCAAAATGTGCAAATACATTCCATCAAAACTAAGAGAATTAAAGTTGTGGAAAATAAATAATTTATTCCTCATTTCCTTTAGTTTACTAAACTTCTCATGTGCTTTTGGTAAATATGCCTATGCCTACACCCCAGTACCTGTAATGTTGGATTCACTGAATGTAATAGCTGAAAACCCAGTCTCCCTTCTGACTGTAAACTTCTGTTCTTACTCATGTCTATCACTTCAATTCATCACCTGCCTAGGCCAACCTCAAGCACTAACATGATTCATGCATTCATTATTTATCAAATGAGGCCATTGGTTGGGTGAGAAAAAGGAAACATTTATCATCTTTTCAGAGAATACATAGCCTATATGGAAGCTGGAAACAACTCTCATAATGGTTGGAAGATTACTGATTGATCAGTCCCTAAATTACCATAATAATTGAGTCCTGTATAAACATAATTTAATCTCAGATCCTTGGGTAGCTCCTGAATACTCTTGGAATAGCCACACCAATAGGAGAAATCTTCCCATCGGCTGACAACTGAGGTGCAATTTCAGTTAAAGAAGAATTCCTTACTCACCAGTGAGTGCATTGTCAACCTTAGCTGGCATATATCCTCCCCTGGATTTTCACTCACAACCAGACAAGCAGAAGGTGAGCAAAGCTGAGCGTGGAGAAAGACATAAGATTCACATCTTGAACACAATTTTTAGGCCCACCTCTTCCTCTTGTGGTCTTCACCACAAGAGGAAGCAGGCTGGAATTTCTCAGTTATACTTATTCTTGGTTTTGGCACATCATTGGTTCTCTCACATGCATTTCTGTCTCCTGGACTCTCGCTCCCTTCCTGCTCTACCATGAACCTGACCTTCTGGATATGCTGGTCCTAAATCATCTTGGAACTTCCATCTCTGATGTCTAACAATGAAACCCCCTCAACACTGAGTTCTACCTCTCACCACAATGTATTTGGAAATCAACTAAGAAACTTAGGAATATATATAATTATGGAGTTGATCAGAGCTAGGATTAACTTAGCCTTTTGTACCTCAAGTCCAGGGAGAAAATGATTATATTCAATATGTTTGGAGAATTACATTTTTTAAAATATTGAAGTATAGAACACATACATAAACATACATAAACAATGAGTGTATAGTAATAGTTGTGAACTTACAAAACAAACATACATAACATCATACAGGGACATCATACCTCATCCTACCAATAATATGTTGCATTGTTGCGAAACATTTTTAACTAATGATTATAGAGCATCCTACCAAAATATTACTACCAACCAAAGTATCTTACATTTGGTGTATCTTACCCTCAAACCACTCTATTATTATTATTTTTATATCATTTATATATGAACATACATAAACAATAAGTTTATAGTAAAATTGTGAACTTACAAAGCAAACATACATAACATCACACAGGGGTCCCATACACCAACATCTTGCATTGTTGTGAGACATTTGTTACAAATGATGAAAGAATATCATCAAAATCTTACTACTAACTATAGTCCTTACATTTGGTGTATTTTTCTTCAATCCACACTATTATTATATTTTAAATATATTTTTAGGACAGAAGTTGTTAAACTTACAAAACAATGATGCACATGTGCAGGGTGTCCCAAACAACACCCCTCTATCAACACACCACACCGTGGTAGAACGTTTGCTACAGATTATAAGATAATATCATCAGACTATTACAGCTCCATGGCATACACTTGGCACACTTTTTCCACACTCTGTCATTATCAACACAGTATATCTTTGCCTTAGATGCATGAATATTACGTTATCACTGTTAACCACAGTCCATAGGTCACTCCAGTTGCATTTTTCCCATGCTTCTCCACATTCACACCACCCTGCAATAGTGATGGACATCCACTCTACCTCACAAAGGACACTCTTGCATCTATACCATCAACCACAATTCTCATCTACCTCTGGGTTTACTCTGTTATTCAATCCCTAGATTATTCTCTAGCTTTCTTTCAATTGGCATTTACATTCCTAGACTACTCTTTCAGCCACATTCTGAATTATAAACCAGCTGTTACTTACTATATAATGTGTTACCATCAACTCTATACATTTCCACACTTTTACAATAAACTTTATTAAAACTTCTATGTACATTAAACATCAGTAGTCCATCTCAGTTCTCCTCTTTTCTCCTTTAAGAATCTACCACCTACCATCAGGTCTTGAAGATATTTTCCTACATTTTCTTCTAGAAGCTTTATGGTCCTTGCTTTTATATTTAGGTTTTTGATCCATTTTGAGTTTTTATATAAAGTGTGAGATAGGGGTCCTCTTTCTTTCTTTTGCCTGTAGATATCAAGCTCTCTCAGCACTATTTGTTGAATGAACTGCTCTGTCAAAGCTGGGTGGTTTTGACAGGCATGTCAAATATCACATAACCATAGATGTGAGGGTCTGTTTCTTAACCATCAGTTCAGTTCCATTGGCTGATGTGTCTGTCTTTATACCAGTACCATGCTGTTTTTACCACTTTAGTAAGGCAATATAATTTAAAGTCTGGAAGTGAGAATCCTCCAACTTCATTTTTCCTTTTTAAGATGTTTCTGGCTGTTTGGGACCGCTTACCCTTCCAGATAAATTTGATAGTCATGTTTTCCATTTATTTTAAAAATTCTGGTGGAATTTTTATTGGGATTGCATTGAATCTGTAAATCAATTTGGGTAGAATTGACATCTTAGTCTTCCAATCCGTGAGCATGGAAAGTTCTTCCAATTATTTAGATCTTTTTTATTTCTTTTAACAATGAGTTGTAGTTTTCTGAATACAAGTGCTTTACATCATTGATTAAGTTTATTCCTAAATATTTGATTCTTGTGCTCGCTTCGGCAGCACATATACTAAATATTTGATTCTTTTAGTTCCTATTGTAAATGGAATTTTTTTCCTGACTTCCTCCTCAGATTGCACATTACTAGTGTCTTTTAAAGTCTATTTCATCTAATCTAAGTATAGGTACTGTAACCGTTGGGGAATTTGATGTAATTATGAATTCCAAAAATATAATTGGATCATGCCTGTAATCTGATCTGTTAATCTGGGCATGATTGAATTATGATTAGGGCGTTGACTGGGCCATGTCAGTCAGTAGGGCGTTGAGCCCCACCCCCTGGTGGGTGGGGAATTAAATGTAAAAGGGCAAGGCAAAGAACAGAGGAGAAGCAGTCTTTTGAGAAGCAGTTTTGATGTTGGAAAGAAGGCCCCAGGAGAAGAGAAGCAAGCCATTTGCCTGATCACCTACAGCTGACCTTGTGGAGGAAACAGGAGCTAAGCCTGGAGAGAAACGCAGCCCCGGGAAGAGAGGAACCCCAGAAGCCTGAACCCTGGCAAACGCCGGCAGCTGTCTTGCTCTAACACATGACAATGGACTGTGGTGAGAGAAGAAACTGAACGCTTTATGGCCTGGTAACTGTGGACTTCTACC